>LR137255.1:0-15952 GCA_900659605.1 Tisbe holothuriae | reverse complement strand
AACTACCAGAAAACTTCTTGAGAAAGGAAGTTTTTTGGTAGTTTTCTGGTAGTTTTCCTCGAAATCGTCCTGGTGTAGGAGCCCCCTTAAAGAAGAAAGATAAATATGCCTAGACATCTTGACTGTCACATTTACTTCTTTATTCACTAATCTCAAACACATAACATTTACTTTATGAGCACGTCATGAAGTTATTATTAGTCATGACAGCCGCTGGCTTTGTTGACCTTGGCGTCTGTAGACTCTCTGGTCTGAGGAAGACGGTTTCCTCATCGGGCATGAACTCGTAGATTGTAGAGAGGGGATCGCTGTTGTCATCTTGGCCGCCGACCATAAGGAAGGTGTCTCCGAGAGGGACGGAGCTGGCGAATGTGACCTAAAAGTGGGTGCAAAATCAAGTTAAAAACTTAAAATAGTCACGACATTATGAGCTGATTAAAGCACGCCAGAGTAAGTTGAGTAATATTGTTTAATGAAAGTATATGCTTAAAAATAATCTCTTTACGCAAACTTCTAAATCTGAAACATGCAATATAAGGTCTAACAAACATGATGCATAATTCTTTAGATACCTGTGCAGGAAGGTTGTTGGTCTGTGTCCATGTGAGCGTTTCCAGATCCATGATTTCCACCGAGACCATGGCGCCGGCATTGTCAGTTCCTCCGGCGACCACAATGTGCTGGGAGCCATCAGACTTGGTCACGAGGCCGCAAGAGTGGTAAGATCTGAGAAGTAATAGGTTGTTAATGGCTTTATACATGTATTTATGTAACATGGACCCATGATTTATACAGTATAAGTAATGCAAAAGATTCTGTAGATGGAAGTTTAATTACTTTAAAACAATTCTCATTGTTTATATGTAAATGCCAAACATGTTGCAGTGCTCCATAAGGTCAATTAATTGTATTAATTCTAGGAATGAGGAAGTTTGATGACAATATCATGTTATTCAGTCCATGTTAAGTTTAAATCAAGAAAAAATTGCTATTACCTTCCAGTAAAGAGGCTCTGAATCTTTGTAAACTCCATTGACACCACATCAAAGATATGGACATCCCTCCACCTCTGGAGGTTATCAAACCCACCAGACATTACAAGGTGAGTGCTGTTGATGGGCGCTAGGCACTGACCCCTGGCAGCGTAGGGTAGGGTGGGTCCGGCATGGAAGTGATGGTCGGACTCTGTGAAGACTTCAGAGGTGTCGGAGAAGTCAAAGCCAACGGAACCGCCTGGAAAGTTGAACAATTTAGTCAGTGGTAAATACAAATGAGCGGAATCCGGCCGAACGATGTAGAAAAAAATTAATAGGGGCATGCATGCATGTCACAAGATTTTGGTCCCTGTTCATGTTTGGTGCAGCTACAGTTGCTAAATCTTATAAATATGACAACAGCACGGCTGCAAGTGGGTGTGTAGCTGCAGCTCATTAGATGAGCAACATAACTTCCAACTGCCAAAACTGTACGTACATTTTCTGCCTCTAAGATTAAGCCATAGAAATCTTGTGAGTCTTTCTTGAATAACTTAACATACCCATGATCCAGTAGTTTGGTCCCATTTGCGCATATCCTGGAGTGTGCCTTGGCTCCAGCATCTCAGCAAGAAGGCGCCACTCGTATGGACCAGAAGCCAGGAAGTAACATTGCCTAAAGGAAGTAAAAAGGTTGAAGTATTATAATTGTTACATCAGACAACAGTCACTGTGTAAGTAACTTACGGCCCAGTAGAATTGAACTCTTATGCTTAGCTTACCTGTCATCAACTTCTTCACTGCCACTGCACACAACAGGATCATTGTAATGCTTGAACACGGATGCATGATAAGGGTAGATCTCAGCAGGCAGATCGGGGAGGCCAGGGCAAGCAACAACCTCAGTACGGCCAATTGGGATGGACTCGGAACTGTAGATTTCGACCTCACCAGGGACTTGGTAACCACCAAAGACTTGGAGGACGGTGTTGCCTAATTGAAAGAATGGTTCATTATATCTGGCATATGCACATATAATGACATGAATTGCATAATTATTCGCATAAGTAGACATTAATCAGTTAGTTATGCATGTTTCCCAGCTAATTGGCTAATGGTAAACACCCAAAAATGAAGCCACAAGACAAGAAGAAGGACTCCATAATATTAACTAGCTAACACACATTGCGTTGATGTCCTGTACTGAGTATCCGCTTTAAGATTACATTTTGCTTTCCATTCCTAATGGCCCAAACAGACAACATAGAGAAAAAACCGCTGTACAGCGGCAATCTATTGATTTCTCAGCACTGAGCCTCATGTAAATAGTGGGAACTCAGAGCTGAGGAACCAATAGATTGCCGCTGTAAAGCGGTCAAATCTATGTCGTCTGGCTGGGCCATAAGTTCCTTGTGTCAAAAATGGACAAGAAAAAAATCGAGCTAGCTGGTGAAGGCTGGAGCCGCTTGACAAGTCTGTGATTCTAAATTACAGCTACCATATATAGTAATTAGTAAAGAGGTTAAGAGTAATTAGAAACCGTAAATTAAAAGTAAACCAGTGCATCCGACTATGTAAGCTAGGTCAATGGGTCTATAATAAATTTATTTTATAGACCCATGGCTAGGACAATATACCTATACGTACAATTACTCACTTCTTTCTTTGTTAAATTCGTGTACTGTTGTTCCAGGCCAGCTGCCAATCCAAGAGCTCTCATCCTTCGGAGATACGTGGACGTTATTGGCAGACTCATCTCCATGTCGTTGCCATTGAACTTGTGCAATCCCGCATTCGCACTCAACAAGGCAGCTTGTTGCGTGTTCGCAAACATTCCTACATTGCTTCCCAGCAGAGCCGCGGCCTGGCTGGCCAAGAGCGGGTTATTCTGGTTGGCAAATAGTGAGTTCCTCATCTGTATAGAACGGTGATTCATTGATTGCTGCATTGCCACCATCGCCTGCGAGAGCGCTGCCGCGGCAGAAGGTGTGAGCTGCCCAGTAGACGATGACACAGCAGAAGATAAAGGAGTGCTGGGTGGGCTGAGGTGGATTTGAGTGTTTGGATTGGCTGCTGCTGCGGCTGCTGCTGCGGCCACACTTCTGAACGAGGTTGAGCCCACTGAGAGCTGGTCGACGAGGGACGGCGCTGGACTGGGCGGACGGTACTCCGGGACTGAGGAGGGCGGCGAGGACGTGGAGGAGGTGTTGGTGTCGGTTTCAAGGGCGTGGCGCGAGGAAGAGGAAACCACGATAGGGACGCCGCCATTACTCCCGTGACCCCGGTGCTCCATGGAGTTTTTGCGCTGGCAGTCAATGCAGTAAAGCAGAAACTTGGAAATCGCTTCCCGGGGGATGAACGCAAACTGATCGGCGACCTGTCAACGAGGATATTTTAAACTGAAATGTAATTATACGTTCGATGCCTCACCGCTCTATAAGTTCTTTTTTGGCCGCAATGCTTTCCAGCACGTCCTCTCAACTGCGTATCTCCGGCGGCTTCCACATGAACGGAATAAATGATATCGAAAAATTGTTCGACCATGGCAACTTTCTTGTAGACAAAGTGAACCTTCCCATCAAGAGTCTGAAAAAAAAATAGTATTATTACTACGGCTCTGTTGTTGCGAAGAAAGACGTTCAAATTCAATGAATTTGATATGCTAACTTTTGAGCGGTATAAATACTAAAAAGATGCATCCCACGATTGCATCACGGGAATGAGCTCGATAATCTGGTTATTATTAAGAGGAGTATTGTTATTTAATTAGTACCTTTAGATCGTTTAACTCACTCTGTGGTAGACCAATTATATGAAGCAAGGGGTCTGTTATCTATCAACGGTAATTAGACATGTCCATCTATTTTGTAGCTATTTATAATTCAATATTACTAGAAAAAAAACACATTTTATAGAAAACGTTGTTCTTAGAATTGGAGGCTATAACGGACTCTTAAAGATTTTTTTCCTTTAGAAAAGCGAGATATAACTTTAATATGCTTGCATATATTTATTTTAAATTTTTATTTTATTTTATACCCAATTAAAACAGTACCTATAATTACGTACGAGTAAACATTTGAAATTGCAACTAAAGTTAATGCAGTGTAACGCAACCACGTTTTTGTCTCGTATATCCGTTTATGACTGCAGCAAGGTTAATATAAGAGACTGTAGTGACGTCATCACATGAGTGGCTAGAACAACGAGGACAGGAACAATGCCGAAAGTGTATCTGGAAAAAAAATCTCGAAATGTTTGTCAAGAAAAGACACTGCTATGGACTAGTGTGGACAGCATGTTTGGCGCCAGAAAAAATAGTGTGGACAATAGAGTTTCATTAATTTAATTTGACTACACATAAAATGGTGCTTAACAAAGCAAATTAATTATTTAAAAAATATGATTAAGTTAAAATCAATGGTGTTTACCAAAGCAAAAAGACATGTCAGTTTTTATAATAAATCATTTTAATATACAGAGAGAGGAGCGTAAAATGCAACCACTCTTTGACCAAATATCTAGGCTATAGACAATGAAAGTATACCCAAAGGTAGAGGGCAAAGAAACACAACCTTGTTTTGTCACATAATCAGCTTATGACTGTAGTGACGTCATCACACATATGAGACACTCCAGCCAATCAGATAGAGAGAAATCTATTATCCATTCAGAAGCTGAGGAAAGAGCTCAACTGAGCTGATATTACTGTACGAGTTGGTCGGCATCTAGCGTCTCCATAATAGCGTAAACTCAATTTTCCATATTAGCGTAAACTTAATTGATTTTCTATATTAGCGTAAACTTAATTTTCCATATTAGCATAAATTGGCCTCTCTTTGTACAGCATTGGAGAATACATTTTTGCCAGAGCAGTAAAATACGCTTCTTTAAACTGTACGGCCTATGTGAGACAGCTCAGAATATATTATGCAATAGTCTTATACAAGGTAATACCATACAAGAGTATAGCCAAATGTAACAAAATATGCGGAGAAGTTATCCTATGAATGTATACACGTACATTCTGACTTCGGAATTTGATTTCCTATCCAGAACAGAACATAATGGTATACGAGTAGATGCTAATATGTCTAAGTACGATTATTAAAACGTCAAAATGAGGTAATAAGTGCTTAAAAAGGTAAAGGTACACTCTTTTAGTCGTAATACGGCCTCTTCATTGGCTGTAATGATCTCTAAACAACCCCTACAACTTTCTTGCTCCTACCCTTAAGGAACAACGTTGTCTCTAACGGGATTTGTACTACAGTATATTATTATATTGCCAAACGTGGCAATCTAATTAGTCTTAAAACGAGGGACTGTTAGTATACCAACAGCATTTACTAAGTATTAAAAAATTATAGACAAATTAACAAGAAGGTTTAGTCCCATTCTAGAATTGCCACGCTAGAATGCCTAAGCCAATATGGAATTGTAGAGCTATACGCCAATATGGAATATATAAATTACGCCAATATGGAAAATCTGATGCTACGCTAATATGGAAACGCCGATATGCCTCTACCCCTACTGTACTTCGTCAGTTACTAAGGGAAAGAAGAGCAGAAAGAGGTTATAGCTGTCCGCGTTGTTCTGTCCGCGTTGTTCAGTAACTGTCGAGATTAAATTAATTTCGAGCTTAGGTTTGGCAAAATGCATTTCGAGATAGTGTTTTGTTGCCAAGTCGGCGTTGTTCCGCTTCCCCCACCATATATATGCTATGCGTAAGCCAATCAGAGAAACTGGATATCAAATATCCTTCATTGACTCATATGAAGCTAAGAAACGAGCTAATCTGAGTGTCCACTGTCTCATACCACGACTTTGGATATCCTCAGGGCGATCTACAAATCCTCCCTCAGTCCGACACTTTGCTAGCTGTAATGATGTTCTTTGCCCCACCTCTTATATCAACTGTCATGGCGAGTGCGAGTAACGACTTTAACTAACCGCGCCAAGTTAATATCCATCAGATCCGTCACATAGGCATGTGCTTTTGGAAAGGAACCGGAGAAACAACCTGTGCTGGGGACGGGATTCAAACTCCAGCCCCCTCGCATGAACCACCAGTATGCTAAACATTCCGCCAATTGCTTTTGCTCTCACCCTCCCATATACTATTAATTATGTCGGTAATGGTATTAGCCTTAATGGCAGAATTGATGTTTACTTTTATATTGTAACATCATATATTTTTAACGAAGTGTTAAAAGAAATTATATATATGTTCGTGCACTAGGCCAGTAAATGCCCATTTAATGTGTAAAACATTTAAAGCGCTACGAAAGCAAAGAAATGCTTGTGCACTCTAATGTTACATTTGTTATGTAGACTAGCTAAAAAAGCTGCAACATAATCGGCCGGTCGCTGCGTGTGTCGCGCAGGACCAGGCTGGAAAGGTGATGTGCTTGTAAGTCCACCCACCCACTCAGAGAACGGAGAACAGAGAGAAATCCAATACGGTAGGCATGGAGTAAGAGCATCATCATCATGTACAAAAAGCCCAGAATGCCAGAAGCTCTTGCACACTTTGGGCGACCAACTGAAGGCAATCCATGAGCGAAGAAAGTTAGAAAGCAGCCAGCGAGGAAGATAGACTTCTTTTTCACCCAAGCCGCGCTGCTGGCCTTTCTCATCTTACTCTTTTTTCCTGAACAGCGCGCTTACTCAAGAAGCGGGAACAGGAAAGGGACAATCCAGTCCGTTAGCCAGCAGCATCGCTTTCTGGCAGGATGAAACCGACCTCGGCGTAAGCAACAGTACGGACGCTAAAGGAGGAAGAAGGAAGAGGCCAACTTTAGAGCGTCCTCCAGCCTGTGCGGCTTTCTTGCTCTCCGCTCCCCGATGTTTGCTTGCTTACTCTGCGCTCCCTTCTTCCACTTGTTGATTGACCTGAGCCGGATGCTTCTGTGGTCGACTTGCTACTGCTTCTCCGTTAGTAAAGGGGGCATTTTTCGATCAACGATTGGGCCAGACCAAATAGAGGCAGACGAAAACTGCTTCTTGAATCCCATTCGAGAACGAACGGCCAACATGACTAATTCCAAGCAAATGACATGAACTCATTGTTAAGAAATAATCTTTAGAAACTATTTTGTGATTATTGTATGATGGAAAATATATGATATGATCTCACCTTATCCGTTCCGGTGGGCAGATACAGTCTTTCTTGCAGCTCAACCTTTCCAAAGTCGGGATGCCCTGCTGGAGGACCCAAATGAAACCCCTTACTCTTGACCCACAAGCGGAATTTTGCTGCCTCACTACTCGTCAATCCCATTTGCGGCGCACTCCCGGAGGCACCTCCTCCTCCTCCTGATCCACCAGTGGCCTGCTGCTCTTTCAGTTCGTGACTCTTGAGTAGGGCTACAATTCGAGCATATTTTCTAGTTGTGATAGTCTTGGTCTTGGCCGAATCGCCATAGGTACTCATGACCCATGGTGTATACTGGTCCAGCATAATCTGCCTGGCCGCAGCCATGGACAAGACTGTGGCGCCATGGTTTGCGGCGACCTTGCTGGAGCCCATTATCCCTAGAGGAATTCCCAGCGCCACCTTCTTATCATCATCCGCTCCTCCCTCTTCTGTCGCAGAGGCTGCAATCTCATCTGCGCTCAATTCTACTGGGTCACTGGCGTCCAGCACTTCAGGAGGAGAGGTGGGCACAGAGATCATGCCGTCAGCCCCGTCCTGTTGCGGGGCTCCAACGGTTGTGGCAATTTTGTTGCTTTCATGTGGTGAACTAGGTTGGGGAGAGGAAGCCATGGTGACATATGCACAAGAAAGAGGCAGCAGCACTGTTAGAAACAAAATACACCACTGCTATAAGATGTCTTCATTTATAACTTCTTCTTGGGTACGTGCCCGTGGCAAATCTGTATTTAAGCTGTTGCTCTGTTTCTCGACCGAGGGTCGACCGCAGACAGAGGAGGTAGAGAGTAAGAGAGGAGCAAGAAGGAGTCAGGGAAACACAAAAGGCCCCTACTGCTTTTCTCTCTGGCTGTCCCCCATTTTCCTCTCTTTCTCCCTCTTCTCTGCCCACCCTCTCTTTCTCTCTCTCTCTCTCTCTCTCTCTCTCCTCTTACAGTGAGTCCAAGCCTATTTTGGATGCGAGCGGGCAAAGAAGATCTCAGGTGGCCGAACCACGATCTCTTTGCTATAGTTCCCTTCTTCTACCCGTTCCTTTCTTTTCAGTTCATCATCCACTTTCTCGATGGTATGTTTGAGACGCACGCGCTCGCACGCTGCCAGTATACGCACTCCAGCCCTCTCTCTTTCTTGGTGCCCCAGCATTAAGAGTAACAACAAGTTCTGGTCGTCCTCCTGGGGAAGGAGGTGAGCCCCGCTTTCTTTCCGCTTCCACCGGTTGCTTGCGCACGCAAGAGACGAATGGAAGAGAGACAGAAGCTAAATGCAGAAGGCAAGGAATAGCCTCTTCCTTTTTTTGCTTCCTCGGGCTGTTTTTGTCGTACCATCATCTCCCAGGTTTGATCTTCTTCTCCCTCGCTCTAACATCTCATTTCTGCCATGTAAAACAGAAAGCCTTAGCTCACTCACTCACTCACTTGCTCCATATCCCCCCTCCCCAACTTGCCGCTTGGCCCCGTTCATGCTAGCTGTCTTCTCTTCACTACGCTCGCCCAAACAGCGCTGGGCTGCTGCCACTTTTCTCTTATTTCTTTCCCTTGAGACCGGAGGTTGAAAAAGGATGCAGAGAGCTTTGTTGGTTGGGCAACCCAACACCCTTATAAAGGTTGTTCTCGCGTCTTACTGTTCTCGTCAGTAATACTCTCTGCCAACATGTTGCACATAAACTGTATACAAGACATATATTGGATTTGTTAAACTACAGCTAAATCAGGGATACAAAACAAGGTGGAACCAAGAGAGTTTGTGTGATAGCCATTGCCCCAGATGGTCATTGGTTCAAATCCTTGCGGTTATCAGGGCTGATCCGGCAATTGAAAGGGGACCTTTTGATTTAACTTCAGTGTCGATATTATTCCAGCTTAGATGGTAATGCATAAACACAGTCTTTTATGCGTTATATTGGCTTTGATTTACATACTATGTGTAAAAAGTTAGCCAGGTATAATTGGTCAGTCATTAGTCAGTGATGGCTGATCTGATGTTGCTGAACTAGGAGCACTGAATACTTGGAGAAACGCGTTTTTTTATTTTATTTTTAGAAAATACACATTGAGTACTATATAAAATATACATAAATTTCATTTAGACACGTAATATGTCTTTTCGCCAAATATCTTTACTGTGGTTTGCATTGCTCGTAGTAATCACACAACACTTATATATTCATACAACAACAAAATAATAAACTTTTGCCCAGGGGCCGCCCTGCGACAGTCATGGTTGTAGTGTGATGATAGTCTATATGCTAAGATACCGGGTAAGTGATGCAGGCAATATGTTGTTGATCAATGGTAACGTTTATTGAATGTCCTCATCTTTATATAGAGTGAGAGCCAGACATCGACAGTTTAGCACACAGATTGTCCCTGCAGGAATGCATGTCTAGATATTATCAACACAATGAAGGTGAGCTAATATCTCGAACATACAAGAGTATATAAAGGCTCTCATGAGAGAAGCCGAAGGCGAGAAGCTCATAGTCGCCATTTTAACCCCGTTTTGGGCCGTGGAGTCATCTAACGGGCAAACTGGGAACCCATCCCATGCATGAAAATGTCGACTACAAGCGGGGTTTCCGACGCTACGGCATTTTCATGGGATGGGTTCAAAAAGCAACCACTAGATGACGTTGCCCATTCAAAATAGCACCTATGAATTTCATCCTTGTAGTACAGTCGATATTCTGTCCTCTCCCATTATTATTTATGAGTATTTTGAAATAAAAATTTATGAAAAATTCTGGTATTAGCTGTCATGCACTGAGAAAAGGGATATATATGGAATGCATCGAATGGCGGTTCTTATACCAGCTGATTTTACTCCGCCAGCTGCAAAGAGAAAGAAGAGCAGAAAGAGGTTGATATAACTCTCTATATATACATACGATGCGCGTTCCATCGACTGGCCTGAAAGGACGGCATGGGCCACCTTTACTAGCCCACGCAGGCCAGTCAGCTGTTCAGAAAAGTTCCAAACAAAGCCCAGCCTTCCCATCAGTCTGCTTGAAGATGGACAGACTGTATGCACAGACTGGCCACCGCCCAAGCAGGTGAAGCTGAGGTAAAAAAGTTCCAAACATCGCGCATCGTGTGTATATAGAGCAAGTTAGGTTGATACAGTAATGGCGGGAAAATCCCTTGATGAAGCAAAGAAACCTTTATCTGCTCAATTTCGGGTGACCAGCTACGTCGTGCTGAGAGCTTCCATTCCATATCTATCCCTTTTCTCAGGTCATGCATATGAAGAAAATTAATGTTAGGAAATAAATTTAAAACTCTTCTTCTCTTGGTGGTGTCTTCAATGTGTCAGCATAGGTGGGAGGTCTGGACTCTGGACTGTGGCAGGAGCAGCACGGGTCTCGACGTCTCCTCGTAGTTGTTGTCGTCACCGTGGTAGGCAGAGTTCTCCTCGGAGACCTCATGGGACCAAGCACGGTAGTGTTGGCTCCAGACAGCAGGGGGTCGTGGGCCTTCATCTGCTGCGTCTGGGAGCGGAAGAGCCTGGTCTCCTCCTCCGTCTTCTCGTTGAGCAGGCGGAGTTGAGAGGTGGCGGTTAGCAGAAGTGCTGAGATCCTTTTGCCCAGAATTGAGCGACTTTTTTGGTATACAGGGTGGCTGATATGTATCGAAACATAGTTTAAATGATCATTATCTTTTTACTGGCTTTAGCAATCTCTAAATTTCTTTTTGTATACAAATTCCCCACTCTTCCACTACCTTAGAACAAGTCCATGCTTCATTTGAACCACTGTGCTCTTCATAGTAGAACAGAACTTACACAGCTCTGGAGAAACTTGTATAGAAATAGCAACAATGTTGACTTGTGTCATACTTCTGAGTCCAAAAACCCTATTTATTGGTTGTTTTATGCCTTGATTTTGACATGTGACAGTTATTAAACTTCCTTTTAGTGGTTGATGCGGTTAAATGTCATTTTAAATATGCATAAATGCATTTATTTTGCTTTTCACTGAACGTCTCTGAAATGCTTCAAAGCTACCTAATCTTGCCTCTGCTGTAATTAAGAAAGAGGCATAGGCTATAATTTTTGTCCCAAATGAGGTTAAGTAGTCGTGTTAATGTCCTTCTATAATTTGAAGGCACCTTATTTAGTGAAACACATCTTTTTTAGCTTAAGTACAAACTGGGAAATGATTGACTGAATTAGAAAGGTGTACTGGGTGCTCAGCTAGGACTGGTAGTGCATTATAATATATTATGGACAATACTATGAGTGTCAGTTAGAAATGGTGATGAATTTTAGGTGTTTTGAGTTTTAGGGTGTTGAGTTTTTGGGTGTTGGGTTGGAAAGGTGTCGAGTTTTCAAGGGTGTTGAGTAAGCGGCTGGAAAGGACTCCTTGTAATGTATTAATAAATTACTCTCACGTCCTTCTTAGCACTGGTATTCGTTTGGAAACAGTTTCAGCTTTTTCTTCTCCTTTTCTTATTTAGCATCATCTTTGGACACGGACGAGGGACGAAGATGTAACGAAATGAATTTAATTTTAGTTTCAAAGTAGCTGTCAAACGTGTATATTAAGGAAGACAGTGTGAATATTAAATATTTACTAATTAATGGGCTCTTTATAGTATCTATACAATATACATGTTCAGTCTTCATTCATAGCACTAGCATTTTTGGACACCGCTCCACTTTTATTGAAAATGGATTCCTGGTTTTTGGAAACGGTCAACTGGCAAAAAAAGGAAGAATGTTGTGGTCCAGGCAGCCGGCCCGATTGCCAGTGCTAAGAAGGACGTGCGAGTAAATGAATGCTGAGTGGCTGAGTCGTCGTTCTGGAGCCGCTTAGTTACTAGTTATCCACACCTTTATCTGCTTTTGGAATCATACCGCCGCTGGACGGATTAATATCAAATCATACAAATTTTCCAAATCTTTAATCCTTATACTTACTTTTTAATCGCTCTTTTAGTCGTCTCCTTTATGTGGTATTACCGGTATATGCTCTAAAAACTAATTTTACATTAGGCCAATATGCGTCATATTAATGTTTAAAACATAGTGTTGGAAGCTCATTTTTGCTACAAGGATGTCAACAGTACTTCTAATTATTGACTTTCTTGTGGTAAAATCTTGGCTTCACCATTGGTATGCAATTTTCATCATCCATTTATCACTAAAGTGGAATTAATATTACTTGTGTGAGAAGGGCAGTAGCTCAATTGGTAGAGTATCGGGCTTGGGCATGCAAACTGATGATTTGCAGGTTTGATTCCCCAACGTTCCTACTGAAAGATAAACTGCGCATGACGTATAGTTGGTCCAAAATTTGGAGAAATGATTCCAGGATTACTGAAATGTGCATGACCTAAAAGAAACTAAATGCAAATGCAAATGATGTAATGTGTGGCGGCGCCATCTGTGAACGTCACCAAAAACGCGATTGAACGTTCCTACGGAAGGTAGTATGGCTCAATGCCAGCCGCAAAAATATTACTTGTATTAAGCATGGTTATTTAGCTGTCAGGGAAATCTGATCTTAACCATGGACATGCTATTAATGTTTCGCGGTTATTGCTAGTCTGGGAAAACCAGAAGTAACCAATGTTATGATTTTTTCATTAAATTGATACATAAATGTTACATTTGGTTTCCTCAGACCTATCAACATCATTAATTAAAACTAATTAGCAGATACTTTAGAATGGGAAGCCTACACTGTATAATAATATCTTTTAAATGCAGTGAGCCTTTAAAGGCAAAATCTCCAACCAAATACTTAAATGTGTGCGACCTCTTTTGGAAAACCTCTCAGAGCCTTTCATATTAAGAGTTCTGAACACATTCCTTTAGTGGATTTACCTATTGCCATATTATATATAGGGAATACAATAACTGTACAAACTCAAAAGTATAATATTTCTAATATTTCAATAATCATTTTGTATATTGGCCGACAGTTGAAAACTTCCAAATTTGAGAGCCCAGAATGTAACCTAACATTATTAACCCAAAATATGGTGTATATTGTCATTACTTTATGGAACATTCTACAAACATAAATTGTCATTCTTTTAAATTTCATTAGGTTTCCTTGGCAGTACCAACAGTTCCATTGCCCATACAATGACGGAGCAAATCAACCCAGCGGCAAGTATACAAATGCTTGCCACAACGTGTTCCACTGTGAATGCTGAGGGTGGGAGGCGTTCTGGTTTCATTTCTGTGATGTACTTTGAAGGAAGATTCTGTCGGATGAGATGTTGGACGATGCCACTGTCTACTATACGCTGGAAATGGGATATAATGAGCAGCGAAAACAATATATGATAAAATATCCTTAACTATATTTCTACTCAATAACAACAACATTACAAAGCTCTGGGGAAAGTGTATATTGGGTGCATATTAATCAATATACTTAATACTGTAGATTAAATCATACATGAACACATGGGGGACAAGTCCACCTGAGACCTCGACAGTGTCCATGTATGGATTTAATGATATATTTTTAATAGTGCTATTATGCTTACCATAATAACGTCATTAAACTCTTCTCTCCATGATGGCCCTATAGGGATTGCAAATGCACTCTGAAAGTGGAATGCGGATTCCTTGCTGATTCTCATTGGCTGATAACCATGTCGGGCTTCAAGCTGGGACAGGATTGCCTTGGCCATGAAACGGCCGGTGATCATGGCAGAACCTTCAATAATTCATAAATTGCTAAATTATATTTGAAAACACTGGATTCGGATTTCGAATTAACCCCCAGAAAGTAGACATGGCAACATTTGCAAATCTTATATATATTTATATACTTTATAATCTAAAACTGCTTTAGAAACTTTTCCTCAAATGTTTTGGAACAACTCCATATATTACAATACTGCAGTAATTGATTGAAAGTCCAATTTACATGAACATTTGATTGGTTTTAAAAAGCATACCATTTTGCTTGATATATTAACCGGATTTAGCCAGTACTACCAAAACTAAACTGCTCTCTACTATAATTGTTATACAGTACATATACGTACGTATAAGAATAGTTGGACATCTGTACATAACAGAAGCGCCAACAAAGTAATGTAGAGAGAAATAATATCTTTGTTACAAATACTTTGCCCAATAGATGGCACTAGGGGCCACAAGAGTCCCGATACTGAGTCTTCAGCCAAGTCACCTCACACTCCTGAGTATCTTTCTCCTCAGCCACTGCAGTGCACTGTTGAGTATATTGCTGAGGAACAAATTTCTCAGGTGGCTTGGCTGGTGACTCAGTACCAGGACTCTTCCCCTAGTGCCATCTATTGGGGAAAGTCTGCGTAACGTAGATATTTCCCTGTTGATTTAATGGTATTACCTTCTTTAATGATCTTCTTCTCAAGCTCCAAATCCATTACCCCTTTATTTGTGAGATAATACCTCTCCTCAGCATGCTCCAGAACATCTTTAATAATGAGCTGATGAGCTTTGACTGGAGACTGCTGAAACGACTTTGTGTGAGTGGTTCCAACGTGGAGATACAACTTCCGGTTTAAACGGATCATGTCCTCTGCAGAGTTGACAGAATCTTCATAGTCCACTTTGCTCAAATATGCTCTAGAAGAAGGGCATTGTAATTTGTTCCAAACTAAACTGATGTTTTACAATATTTATGCTGTATACAGATTATTTTGCACTAACATCATATTTGATCAATCCGTATTCTCAGAGTTATTAGAAAATGTTACATACAAATGCAACGAGGGGACGTGGTAGCCATAATTGCAAGTTCCTCGTTCCTGCGACCCAGGAGGTTGCTGGTTCGAATCCCCCTGCGGCACTTGAGGTTTCACGGCATGTCTGGTAAATAAACCGTAGGGTATAGTGCCCAGGTTAACACCAGGCATGGTCCAGCAAACTTTTTTTAAAGACAATGATATCCAGAGAACAGTAACAGTTACCTCAGATTACAAGCATATGATGCAATGAAAAGGAAGGAGAACATGATCCAAAATATGCGCAAGGATTTCATTGCGTAAGTCTCAGTCATATGGGTCTTAAAACCTAAGAAAAAATCTTTTTGTATTTCTACATTTTGATAATATTAGCTAGACATAATTTTTACTGCAGCCATTTCCAATATTCCAGTTTGAATAGAAACTGTTCTTAGGGCTCCTACATTGGCACTTTCCTTCAAAAAGTGCCGCATCTCTGGCAAAAAAATGCTCCTCTTTTGTACAAAGATGCTCCTTCCACAGGCATTTTTCTTGAAAAGCTGCTAGCATTCTTTTCTTCTCCAGCCACGCAGGCAGGCTGAAGGGGCACTTTTTCAAGAAAAATGCTCGGGCATTTTTTCAAGAAAAGTGCCAATGTAGGAGCGCCATTATGCATCCAATTCAGGAAGAATTAATTTGAAAAGTAATACTTTAAATTTTCAGGGAAGAGATGGTTGGGGTAATATAGATCAAATTTTATATTGTTGTAACTTGTAGAACTATGTAGAGCTGCAGCTTCTGAAGATATGTAATTGTAAATTAAATGTAATTTCCTAATGCTTGCTTGGCTGACCAAATGATAAGAAGCAAAAGGTGCCAAATCTATTTATTCTTATTCTATTAAGAGCTTGAAATAAGCATTTGAATGAGTCCTTAATATTTTATGTACTTTTATAGCATCATGTCAGAGAGGATAAAACATACATTAATAGTCTTTGGTGGCTCTTCTGAAGAGTTACAATTTTTGCTAGACAATTCTTATCATTTGGACAGCTTCCCTATCAACAAGCTTTCTGCATTATAGTTTATATTCAACTTACTCTGCCCAAGAACTGTCTGCCAACAAATAAGCACTGGTGTTACAAATGCATAAT
>LR137253.1:12193-41614 GCA_900659605.1 Tisbe holothuriae | reverse complement strand
ATCTGGAGGGGTTGCTTTATCTTAATTTGGACTTTTTGCACTATCATAGCTGAAGAGACTTTTTGCACCAGAAAAAACGAGCTTAGTTGCACTTTTACTCAATGGGTGATTAATTGCACAAGACTTTTTGCACTTTTACTTCAAAGGGGATTTATAAGGAAAGTGATTTATTGCACAAACATTTAACAGGACGAGATTATTTGCCACTACCCCCGTACCTAATCTATCATCAGCAGAAACCATCTCTTCTTATTATATCATCAATGTGTTATATATGATTATAGCGAGCTTCAAAGCCTTTGATGATCTGAGCCTTGAGCTACGAAAGAGAAGAAACAAAAGGTCGAAAATTGGCCATTCTTAAAGGGAAGCGAGCCTGCAGACAAATAGAGATGGATTAGCCTCGCTGGAAGAAGAAGAAAGAAGATTCCTTTCTTGTAAAGAGAAAGCTCAATCCAACTATTTGTTCCGAGTACACTCAATGCTCGTTTATTACATCAATTGGCCTTGCTCTCTACCGCTCTATGTGTGCATTATTATACCTTGAGCAAATAGCTCCATCAGCCTTAGAGGCCATTATGACGCGCTCGCAATGTTTCGACGCAATGTTGTTAATACACTCGCCACTTGCCAGCCAGGTTTTCACCTTCTTATTGTGTCTCTGGGTAATTCTGCAGCAAAATCCCCGTCTTGAAATCGGTGTTGGCCATGCAACCATTTCTTTCTTTTTAACAAAAGGGAAAGTTGACTGGAACATGAAGGAGGTTCTCTTGGAAGCTTGTCGACTCTTTTCTTTTTATGAGCTCTTCTCCTCCGCCTTGCGTTTTTAGGGCAAGGTGAAGGAGTAAAAGGTCGTCTTTAGAGCTTAAGACTCCCTACCAGGGTTTTAACTCTACTCAGCGGGTGGCTAATTGTGTCGTATACTATTATATACGTAGAGAAAGGGCCTTTTTGCACACATGAGATCTCTTCTCGAGAGATACTACGTGACTTTGTGATATCTCGGCAAAAGTTAAACTTGAAGATTGAGAAAATAGAAGGGCTTTAAAGGCTTAAGAATATAGTAAATGGCCCTCTTTTTACTCCATTCCCTCTTCCCACTTAGAGAAATTGTTTCGATCCTTTGGGAAAGAACCGTTTTAAGAGCTCCGTAAAAAGAGCGAAATCATTTAGGCTGACAATGTGTCCGACAGGACATGGAGTAATGTTTAACGTGCGTGAGAAGAGAGGCCATCGTGTGACCAGAAAATATGAGAAAGTTTTTCAAAAGTGAAAAACACGGGACTAAACTATTTCCTAGAGTAGAACAAGACCGCATGCGATAATGTAAAACTTTTCGGTAGTAGTATTTTTGCTCGAAATAGTGCACACGTCAGCAAGAATAATAAATAGTACCCCGAATCGGGGGCAAATTAAACCTTTCTCTGCAAATGAGGTCAAGCTAGGATTCGCTATTGGCCGACGCTCATTGTGATTGCCTTTGGAGAGATCCATAAATCCACTCTCTACTCCCATTCCCCTATTATTCGCCCGCTGCTTAGTCACTCACTCGGCGGCCTCCCAAGGGGGATCGGAAACGCACACATACCAAAAAGGAGCGTTAATGTGACGATAGCACGCAGCAAAAGTCTGCAATGATCTTTACAACACCAGGGTTGACGGTTTGATTGTATTCGCTATAGTGGCAAAGCTGTTCTGAAGAGATCTTACGGTATCCCTGCAGGAGTACAAGGCACACACACACAGTGTGCTAATGGTATTCCAAATGAGGTCTTTTCTCCCTCCTTAAAGTCACGTTCGAAATCGTTCTCGCCCCGACGTGCATTTATTCTCACTGCAGTAAAAGGCATTATTCTTGAAGCAAGTGGCAATTACTTTCTGCTCTGCATTCACCAGCTACTTTCTTTGCATTTGCGAGGCCTCATTCTGCCCGAGAGTGTCATTCTCAATGATGAAAGTATCGTTCGTGCGGGAAAGATTAAAAAGGGTCCTTGCAGGGAATTTCTTTACATTATTACATCAAGTGGGTCTCTTTTGAACTGCGCTGAATCGAGGGGGAAAGCTTATATAATTTAGAACATGTTTTTTTCTTTCTTTTACAGCTTACATTGCATGGACAGAAAAACTTTTCATCATGTTATCAGTATAACAAAGTGTCCGCTTTAGAAAAGTTTAAGCTGTCCTTAACAAATTATCTCAACTCTCAAGTACCTTTTCTATTGCAGTGCTGCATGTCTATCTTTTTATATATACATTGATGTCTATATTTTTTATTCCTCGCTGTATAATATTGTATCTAGACGAGGGGCCTGGAGGCGACCGAGAGGCGAGAGTAAATGTAATAGTGCTTTGAAAGTGAAAGTGTTTTGGGCGTTTAAAGCTTTATGATGACTCGTTTGCAATCTTAATTCACCCTTGTAGGACAAGAAGAAGTGCATTTCATTTTTGCCTGCTTCCATTCGTGAGATGCAAATCAGGAAAAGAGCATGTTTCAGGTCCTCCTTCGCCTCATTGGACCCATAAGCGGACAATTCAATTTAGAAGTACAATGGGGAATAGTAGTAATAATAACCAGCTGGTCGTGACCTCCCGTTTTGAGCGGCAAAACTTAGGGCTCTAAATATACATTATACATATATTAACCCTCGTACTTGGGTACGGCGATCTTATGGACACAATACCTCGAGGTTTGGCGATGCCATAAAGTGACTTTTCCGCATTCTAGGCAATTGCCGTTGTCGGCATTTGCCGCGTTTCGCCGGCATCATGTGTCCCATTTTTAAGGGATGACAATATGGAAAAAGCTATTATAGCGCTAAATTATGACCAAACTACAGTCAGTCTAAAAAAGTAAGGGCTAAATTGCAAACCTTACTTTTTGGACACAAACAAAGACTCACTCACGCCTGCTGGGCCTGAGAGGAAAAAGGAAAGTTGTTGTGCTTCATAAGAGCTGCCCAAACGCCTATACTAAGGAGGGAATGCGAAAATGAATACGAGGCTGCTCAGTAAATGAATTTGAGGTTCTGACTCAAGAACTTAGCAAAACTGCATCTTGAACCTCATTGCGGCTGTTCGCGTTAATTGAAAAAAGAAGAACAAATTACAAATCAGGGCTGCTGCTTTATAATTATTAAACATCTCTCGTGCTGATGTCCCGTTGTCGAATATAATTATTAAGCAATTTCATTCTTTTACAACAGTGTGTTGTATGGAATATGCCAAGCTACAAGTGCTCGCGCATCTGGTGCAGCAACACGTTAATGAGTCTTATCTGTTGGCCGAAAACAAGCTCCATCCGCTCTCAGACGCATTTTTACTGCACCGACGAGCTTTATCTTTTTCTCATCTTTCTTCTTGTTTTTTTTGTGGCTCGCATTTCTTCTTCTAATGATCATCACATATTGAGAGCGTTTTTAGTGCGAACTTGGTGAGATTTGAGACGGGGCAACAACAGCACCTGAAAATAACAACGTTTCATATTTGTTGTATGTGCTTCGTGTTATTATTAGATATGGAAGCATTCTTAACAAATTAGAAATAATTAAAATGGTTAGTGGACTTAATAAAAGGACGACTTTTACAAATGTGGCATCTGAAGGTCCTTTTTCTCCACTTTCATGACTATTTCCACAATTTAAACTCCGTTTAAGGTCGAGGACCAATCTGTCTCGTGATGATTATGATGAGATGATCACGTGTGAGAAGTCGGACTTTTGACCATTTCAAGGTGCAGAACAGAGGCAAATAAGAAAAGGCAATAAATCGACAAAGACTTGTAAATCGAAGAGGGAGCCAAATTTTTGACCGTAAGCCAGGCACGGAATATGATCATAAAAGCGTCGTCGCTCGTGATGTCGTCGGAAATTTGTACATATTTTGAGACCCATGATGCTGGGAATACGGAAAATATATGAGGCACTCTTGCCGCTGCGTACAGCATTCTTGATACGCACGATTGAGAAGGAAGAAAAATGTGCCCTCCTAACGCGATGACCTGAACAACTTTTGACAGGAAAAGGGTGTTAAGAGCCCTTGAGAACAGAAAAGGGGGGAAATGCCCGCGAAATTTATCTCTAATATTATTTCATATTCCTTTCAGCCGGGATGACCTCTGAGGTTGCTTTCAACACCCCGACCGCCGCCCACGGCAGCATCGCTGGCCTCGGCAGCATGATGGACACGAGCCTCATCCTGGAGGACCTCGACGGCGGCGGCACCACCAACGACCTCGACACCCTGGACCTCTCCGGGCAGGAGCTGGAGAAGCTGAGCCGCGCCGTGCCCGAGTGTCAGCTCAACACGACCACGCTGCTGCTCGACCGGAACCGGCTGCAGCGGCTGGACAACCTACACTCTTACCAGTGCATTGAGAAAGTGAGTACAACGACCTTGCTATTAATATTTAACGTCATCGTAGCAGATATAAATAACTTTGCTGACAGCCAAACATGACTCTGATAGAGGCGGAAAAGTTCCTTTTCCGGAGGCTTAAGAAACATGACGATGCGGGATTCCGATTTTGGCTTCCTTCACTCGCTCGAGAATGACCATCTTACGTATAATATCTCTATCTCTTGTGGATATTTTAATCCCTCTCGTCTACGTTCATTCATTCGCGTTTTTATTATTCATGGTCACTGAAGTGGGAACTTTTCCGCCATCGTCATTTCGGGTTCCTCCATTCTGTCCAATTAAGAGATTGGGGAGCAAAAAATTAATCTTTGGAAACCTGTTTTTGTGACTTGTGTGTCAATTTAGAACAACGTTTATGCAAAAAGTACGATTGTGAACATGCGACTACAATAATAAACATGAAGCAGGAACAGAGACGAAGAAGAAGCGGTTGTGAAGCAAAACCAATTGTTGTTTGAACTTGTTCCTGAATCTCTCGGTGACAAGGACGCAAAAAATGTTTTAGGAGACGTGGGCGACATTTTATTCTTGCTTAAATTTGTTCTGTGAAATGGAACATAATAGAAGAAGCAGAAAAGGGTTCGTTGTTGCTTCTTTGGCTTAAATGATAATCATTGAGAGGAAGTTGGCAAAAATTAGGCCTGCACGAGAGGATTTTAAAAGGAAGAAGTGGGACAGTTCTAATAAATAATGCTTCCATGCATGCTGAGCACGAGTCTAAAGCACTATAATCAAGCTCACTTTTGAGGTCGCCCCTTGGTGACCTTTTTCAATTTTGCAGAAAGTGGATAATGGCTGCTGCAGACCGCAAAACTAGAGAGAGTGTTTAACGCTAATGACTAGGTGACATCATTAGTCTTAATGAGTCTGCAATGAACGTACGTATGTAACTGTATCTTTCGAAATCCAGCGTCAAAAGAGAATTAATTTTCCAACTGACTTCACTAATTAAGGAGAAAATAATAAGTGAGATGACTGCAGAAAAAAGTCTTTTTACTGCGCGACATATGCTGGCATTTCTGACGTCAAGGAATATGCATGAGAAAGAGATTTTGGGACTGGAATATTATAATAATGTCTTCTTGATATGTGAAAACGAAGGGAACTTGGTTCTAACATTTACAACCGGTGCAGTGTAATTATTGTTCCAAGCCGCAGAAGTCAACCTTTTTCCGACTATATTACAACCCCGGTTAGTTCCGCTTTGAGCCTATGATTATTATTCAAACCCAAGAGGAAGCGAGGGAAGCTTCTTCTTCTCCTCGTTCTTCTTCGGCATTTTCCTCTGCTTAAAATCGGTCTAAATTATGCAAATCCTTCGTTTTGCCACATTATGCCTCTTCTTCTTCCTAACAACGTAAGCGCGCTTCATTTACCATGCCATGCGTCCAGCCATAAATAGTTGTATTTATACATTTCCGATGCCCAAGGATGGGAGTAATATGCAGTTTAAATACACTGGAGGAGGTCCCATCTCCGTCTTGTTGTCCTGCTGCTGTCGCTCACGGCGGCGGTGTAATAATATTCTTGGTCACTGAGCGAGCCGCATCATTCATTATGGACGGAGTTTAAAGATTCATGAAACGTTTTCCACATTTACAAAAAAAAAACTTCTTTTAAAAGCCGCTCATCTTATCTAAAGGTGCCCGATTTCTCAACTGAGCTTTTAACGCCACCTTCCATCCGCATTTTATCTCTTATTTTTCCCATCGCTAATCGTCCCTAATGACACTGCTCAGCCTAAAAGCATTTTTTGTTCATGTAATGTTATGAAAACCGTTGAAATACTTACAATAATATTTATTACAAACATCATCATCATGTTTATCCCCCATTATTCCCTCTTCCGTGTAGGTAGCCAAGAAAACAACAACGTCATTTATTAAATATTTTTCTGCCTCTCATTGGGCATTATCGACATCATCGTCATCATCCTGTGTGTCCTTTACGATAATTCATCCAACCTTGAAACCTTTTATTCCACTCAATTGCCTCCATTTTGTATGGAATTTGAGGAAGAACCCAAAGCATCCCCTTGACCTGAGATATCGTTTCCCTCCATCTAACTCATACGTGTAAAGTTATTTTCCCTTTTAAAACCATCTCTGCTCGATCATCCCGAGATGACCAAAGCGTCTGAAAGAGATTGTTGATTATGATGTGAGCGAGGAGAATCGGCGTAATCAAGAGCCTTTCGGAGGAGGAGGAGAAAGAGATTCTCGGAGATTGCGCAAAATAGATAGAAGACGCAGAATCCTCTTGGCTTTGTCGTCTGAGCAAATAAGACGAGGCCCGCTTGTCTTTTTCTTCAATTTTAAAGACTTTGCCAAGAGATTTCTCTCCAATCAATCAGTGGAGTAGAAAAAGGAAGTCAATATATGCACAATAGACCACAAAAGAACGCTTTTTAAGACTTGTCTTCGTCCTCCTCCTTTGTGTCCCGACCGCACTTCCTTCACATGACGAAATCTGAAACTGGATCCATTCTGTCTCCGTTGGTGGTCGCGCGTCAATTAAACTAAAATTGTTATATATCTTCTTTCTTTTCAGCTATCCGTCCAGGAGAACAAGCTGCTCCGCATGTTCCAGGTGTCCAAGCTGTCCCACCTCAAGATCCTGAACCTCGCCGGCAACTGCATCGTGACCATGGAGGGCCTCAAGGACCTCAAGCTGCTCACCTGGCTGTCGCTCGCATCCAACGCCATCAAGGGCATCGAGAACCTCAGCCAGAACGTCCACCTGGAGCACCTCGACCTGTCGGACAACGCCATCCCGGCAGTCACAGATCTCAGCTACCTGAAGAACCTCAAGGTAAGAACCCTTTTGTCTCGGAGTGAACATTAATAATGGAGCCGTCATCCCTTTGCAAACCGTATAAAGTCAGTCTCATTAATAATCAAGGGTTCTTTTCTCTCTTGTGTGCATGAGCTTGTATTCTTCTTCAAGTACGACACGAGCAGAACGACATTTCCATTGAATAAGAACACTGGAGGCAAGATCACACGATCGGGGATTGGAAGAAGGGCGTTTGTGCGTCAATGCTGCGTCATCGTGATAGAATATTAAAATCGTACGCATATTGAAAAGCATCACATGGTTTAATCTATTCATAACTATTTGAATATACAGGAGATTAAAACGGTTTTTTCGCGCATATAATCTTCAAACCCCTCTAGACTCTGGAGGAAAATGAGATTGTGGGCCGGACAAAGGGAGAATAATAATGGAAGGTGGGAAAGGCCTTCACTCGTATTAAACCAGATCAGACAATCTTTCTCCTTCCTCCTAAGGTTGCCCCGCCCTCTTCAATGGCCCTCCTCCTCCTCCTCGCCATAGTATTATTACCATTATTATTATTCCAGGAGAAACTCCTTGGAGGGCGAAATCTCTTTTTCGCAGTGTGGGAGTTTGCATGAATTCACGATCTGATATACGAGCCTCGTTCCCGTCGTGCTATTTGTCGACCTCCTTCTTGTTCTATTTAATCCTTGCCTAAACAAACTCTTTTCTTCCCGTGTAGCTTTATCATTAGAATGACATGAGAGACACCCAAACTGATTCCCACGCCCACTATGCAGGATCATGTCAGCCGAGATTTAGATCATCATGTGCTGCTGCTACCAGCATGCCTAGCTGCAATATATGCGATGATGACACGACAGCGGATACTTAATCAAATTTCGCTGCTCCCTTTTTTGAAAGTAGAAAGTCCTGACATTGCATCATGTCATGAAGAGATGTATTTTCTTACTCCTATTATGCTCGTACGACCGAGATCGATGACTCTTGACAGTCGTGGCCTCATTTTTTGAATTCTTGCAAAATAATGGTACTTGAATAATCTTGTATCGTGCAATGGATTCCACTTTGGAGGACTGTCCTGACCTTGCCAATTGAACAGCCGCCGTTGAGGAGAAGCTATAATCTGTAGCTGTTTTGTTCGTTTGATGATGCGGGGGCAGACCATGAAATGAAATGGAAGAAGGGAAATCACGAAATTATTCCACGATTCTCCATTATAAAGCCTTGATTGGATTTATCCTGAAAAGGGTGAGGAACTGACCTTATGAAGAGAGTTGCTTATTCTTCACTTTTACGACTGGCTTTGTCCAAATGCAGTGCTTGACTTTGAAGTGACATTGTAGTAGTTTATTTCGGCGTGGGCGTTAAAATGCTCTGCTCGCATCTTCTTCTTCTTTTTGCCCTTGACTCGTGTGCAGTGTTTTTGGATGTAGAAATTCCGTTTTGCAATTGATCAAAAGCATGATTTCAGGATTCTTCATCGATCGACCGAGAAAATGCATTATTATTATGATTATAACGTCTTCGGAGGTTCAGCATCATTTTCTTGGCAGTCGAGGAAATTTATAACGAGAAAATTGGGAGGAAATATCCTTGAGGCATTTTGTTATGTGTAATTTGATTTACATTTAATCATTCATAGGTTATTTATAATGTATTCTTCCTGGTTATAATGACTGAAAATGTTTTCATCTGGTTCTCTCTTCCATTTTCTTGTCGTTGACAGCCGCGCTTCTGGGTTTACATTTTCCGCTCTCTTGATTCGCTATTTTGTCTCAAGTCTTGAATAACTCTTTTTGCCATGACATATTAAATGTTTTCTTTCTGTTGGCAACAAATGTAGCTCTATTTTTAATCCCCTCAACAAAATATTTGCCGAGGCATTCTTTTCACTTGCAAGTAACAAAATCCTTCTTTTATATATACGACCAGACTGTAGCATTATTGGTATAAAGGGTTTTCAACCAGGGGCGTCACTAACAAAACATCACAAGGCCTTTTGAGCTCACAAATGCATGGGCATGAAAAAAGGGGCTTTAGAGATAATCTCTTGACTTTTACAATGGGAGAAAGTCGAATTAGATGTGGAGGAAAATATGCGTCATCCTATTTAATAATAATGGTGACGCTAAGAACGGATTATAAATTTATCATTCATTTGAAGAAATTTATTGTTACGCCTTGGCTGACAGCCAAAGTGATCTAAGCAAGGACAATCACTTTGAAGTAAGATTAAGTTTCTATTGAAGAAAATATCGACCATTTGGTCAAATATCAGATCAAATGGCAGAACTGCGATTGATGTCACTTTTCTGCTATTTAATCTCTGTCCTTGTCCACAGAAGACATTTGACTGACATGCCATGATTGCAGTTTATTATTACGAACTTCCACGACATGTGTGCCGTGTTTGACCAACGATTGCACGTTTTCTGATTATGAACACAATAAAGATTATCTTTTGTTACGGCTCAGTTTTCGTATTTGGCTCCTTTGAAAAACAACTCCCACTTAAAAAGTCATCTCGTAAAATATAAAACCAAATTGGGTAGAGTATGATTATTATTATATTAGGATTATGAGAGAAAGAAAGATCGAAAAGAACATAGTTCACCAACATCTGGTCACATAGCATAACTAAGCCATTGACATATTAAGCTGTATGATTAAATGACTTTGTGATCACTAAAAAATGAACGGAGTCACTCTCTTTTAAAGTATATATAATCCGAAATGGAACCCATATTTAAAAATGAAAGAAGTAGCATGATTAGCAGAAGAACGAATGGCGGAGTTTTACGTAACAATTCCTTTTCAAAAGGTTGTATAACTCAGCGTGGTGTATTAGAACATTTTTTCATAAATCCCCCACGCAATTTTAACAACATGACAATATCCATCATAATGAGATTGGACACAAGTATAACAACAATGTCAATGCCGTGTGAGGATTGATTCTTTTTGGACGTGTTTCTCTGCCACAAAGAAGACGAAGAAAGAAGTCCCCCTTTCGGCGACACATTTCCCTTTGAAATATTGTAGGCCTGAGGCGATGCTAATCTCACCCTAGAACGGAAACGAACACAAAGGAAGAGAACAAGACATGGAGAAAAAGGCCTTCTCCGATACAGAAGCACTGATCTAATAATATCTGCATAAGATATATATTATCAAGAAATTCTAGAATCCCTTGATATTATTGACCTGTCAAAACGCCACTCTGAGAGACAATGGCGAGATGTTGCACGCAAGGAGATCCGTTTTTGCCACCCTTCCCAAATGGGGTCCCTCAGGGCACCAAAAGTCCCTTCTTATATATTTCCTTTTATTCTTCTCTCAGCTTGCTTAATTTCCAAGGCCGCCAATGAGACCATTAGGAGTCAAAATAGGACTCTATCGATGGAATTAGTGTTTGCCTGCTGGCGGTAGGAAATGGACAGAGGAAATCCCATTATCATTAATGCTAATACATATCATGATATGAAATCTGAGGAGCCCAGAGACAATAATGAAGTGAACTTAGAAACGGTGCGAATGTGGGCCTACCGTGGGTTATTTTTTGTACTTAATACCAAGATTATATATTTTAGATCATTTTACTTTTGACATGTTTCATACAGTAGTGTTTACTTTCATTCAGTAAGTCTTTCTTAATTTCCGCCTTAACTCAGTTAAATTCATTTTAATATCTTCAAACAAGGGATTCTAGACTAGAATAGAGGGGTCTAGAATTTCTTGCTTCAAATTATATCTTTTTTAATTTTGTTACAAAAAAACTAACAATGTCGTTATTCCCAATATTCCTTGGTTTATGTGGTTGGTTTGTTACAATTATTGGTTGGTATGTGTTGTTCTTTAGTTTTTTTTTTACAAATGCCGTTTGTCTTGATTTCTTGAAACCTTAAGCCTAACATAAAATACTTATATCTTACGTTTCTAATTATATCTTTTTGAATTTGGTTACAAACAATTGATATTCCTTCGTTTATGGCCGGCTGGTTTGTTACAATTATTGGTTGGTATGCTCTTTCTTTAGTTGTGAATATTTGCACGAATGATGTTTGTTTTTCTTTACACCTCCCATGTTTTTACTATTACTATTGATTTCTTTGCTCTTTTCTCCCATTTACACCCATTTACTTTTGCGCCTCCCAATTACGTTTATTTCTATAAAATTCCCTTGTCAATCTCGAGCTGAAGTCAATTCCACACCAATTATGCAAAATGTGCAGGCTGCCCAACTTGTTCATGTTCGGATCTGGGACAGGTCTTTATGCGGGGGCGGGGTATAGGCTTTACGACGTGCCAGCAGCGCTATGGGTTGCCGTCTAGCTCTCACTGGGAGTCACACCTTGTGCAACCAATCCTGTTTCGAGAAAGGCGTAGTTGCCAGCATGCCTTCCCTCACATATACAATGAGCTTAGGTCTTACGGCCGTGCAAGTAGCAGTTTTTCAAGAGTAGGAAAGAGGTTATTAAGGGTGATGCCCCCAAGTGATTTAAAGGTAATTAAACCCGCCATACCCAACCCGGAGCATGCGAATGCATTCAACCTTGCCACTCAACCCCCGCTAGATTCACTGCTATTCCCAAAGATCGTGGTCTGTAATGGTTGGACAGAAACAAGCACAGGTTGCAGTCCTCAATGTGGAATTGAATTTGCCTTTGATTGAACAAGACGATCTTGAGAACAAAATAAGTTAAAATTAAGGATTAAAGTGTGAAAAGAAATGTTTTAACCCCCTAAACCTTTAAAAAAAACCTTTTTTACCTTTAGATTCCATAGACATCCTCTGTTGTTCCTTTCTTCACTGCACTGGTGTTTTTTTCAGGTTCGGAGGCGTCCAGTCTCTTTAAAAAAGAGTGAGCTCCGATAATGTGGCTTTCCATTGGCCTTTGAGTCACTCCTACTTGGAAGCATATCCAAAAGGCTCCTGCTCGGAGGCGTAGCCAACAGGCGCCTGTTTAGGCATATCTTTAAAATCCCCGCTCGGAGGAGATCCCAAATATGCTTGGAGACGCACCAAGAAATGGTACCTCGGAGGCGTAACCAGAATGTCCAGCTCGGAGGCGTACCCGAAAGGTTCCAGCTAGGTTTTTCTTTCAACTCGGAGACTGGTCTTAATTGGAGGTATGGCTCCGAGTTCCGTCCACGAATCATTGGTATCTCACCAGAATTTTGATTCGGAGGAGCGCCGTTCGAGATAATTTGCCTCCTCTTTGCTCGGAGGAGCCTAATCAGTCGCAGTCGCAGGTGGCAGGATTAGATGCTTCGGAGGCGTCTCCGAGGTCTTCTTCCAGTCTAGGCGTCTCCGAGGTCTCCTTCCAGTCTTCACACGTCCACCACGGTTTGATTCTCTCCCTTGACTTAATCAGGGTTGCCATTTGTTTGAGCGTTGCCAAAATGTACTTTAATTGTGACTGGATATTAAATATATTCCTTAATTTCTGGAGTTGTTTTGACGTTATGGAAACCCTAATTTTCGCTTGCATTTCTGGATGAATTTTTGATACGGACCAAAGCAAGGGTTGAGAAATTAGAATTTTGCATCTTCGTGTTTCATTTTGTCCCTTCTTTACCGAAATTACACTTTAGCATAATTTCATTGGACCTAGTTACTACTCTTACAGTTTTGTGCCTCCCTCTCATCATCTCTTCTTTCATATTATTATTTTCATTTCTTTTAATTCCTCCCTGGAGGCCACATGTCGGAAGGAAGTCTCCCCTTTTTACAACGCTCTTCACGCCACCTTGACAATGGCAAAAAGATCTTTAATCATTAGCACCGAAGGCATTCAATCCGCATTTACGTTTCCTTCTCCTTTCAGACCCTCCTGCTGCACAAGAATCGTATCAGCAGCCTGTCCGGGTGCGAGCGCTTCCTCCCCGCCGCCAGCCTCACCACGCTCACCCTCAACGACAACGGTGTCACCGACCTGACCAGCCTCAGCCACCTGGCGCCGCTCACAGGGCTGGAGCAGCTCACTCTGGCCAACAACCCGGCGCTCAGGCAGCCGGAGGAGCTGAGGAAGCAGTTTGACTGCAGGCCGTTCATCATCAACTGGTGTCTCAGTCTCCGAGTTCTCGACGGAATCATGGTGGGCGCTAAAGAGAGGTGAGAATCCATTTCCGCCTTGTTGTAAAGAGATAAAGTGCCGATTATCAACCGATTTTCGACCATTATTAGCTACCTGTAAAGGGAGGCGCCTGTTCATTTTTGCATTCCTAGTGCCATTACCATGATTATTATTACTCTTCCCCTTCTCCTACCTTTTCTGATCACGACGATCGCTATCATTTAAGAGGATTCGGCAGCATTGATCGGAGCAGGAGAAGAAATATGGCTGGCAATTTTCTTCCTTTAAATGGCACAAGAAAGAGCACGGAGGGTTGAATGGGGTCGGCGTTAGAAGCAGAAAAGAATGGATAGATAGGTGCGAATTGAACAAGGAAGCCTTCCTTTTTCTCTTTTCTTAAAAGCCTGCTTTGGGTTGTTGCGGTGGAATGGGCCACGAGAAGATGCTTAAAACGTCTTTGAATCCCCTTTTGGGGCCTCATATCGCAGCCATATCGAGCCCGGGCGCGAAAGAGTTTTAAAACGTTTTTCATTAAATGGCCCAAGGATAAACACGATCCGCTTTTTACGTGACTAGTTAATGGAAATTATGATTAAAACACTCTTTACGAGGCATTATCTTAAGGCAAGAGAAGGAGGATTCCATGAATAAAGGGGTTTAAAATTTGACCTCGGGTTGGTTGCTGTGTCGATACGATTATCGTGATACTTGAGGAGATAAAAAGTGAGCTCTTCAGGGAGCTCAAAAATGCCGTTTTGGCATCTTTAATACTCTCCGTCCAAAACAGATTTAAAATAAACGCCTTTAAAGGGCAAAATGTGGTCGTTTTACTGACTTTTACAGTAGTTAAATTTGAATCTCCACGCCAGTTATCTCCAGACGATTACCCCCGATGACTTTTCGTAAAAAAACCTTTTAGATGATGAATGAATTTTAAGCAGTTTTAAAACCTTGTTTGCGTCCTTTTTATCTTTACTACAATCACTAACCATCTTAAAAATGATGTTTACAGCAAGATATTTTAGCCAGCATACATTCATTTTTATACCAGTTTCCGACATGAAACTTCCTTCAGTAATAATAACAATAATCTGAAGATCAAAACGTCGTCATCAAATAAATGATAAAAATAACGATATAAACGTTTTCGGCAGGAATTCCGGAACAACCGGCGCTCGCGATTACAATCGTAATGATGTTTTAAATCCTGTCTTGTAAACGCCGCTTATATTTAGGATGCAAGGAGCGTTTATTTTCGTTGTTACATCTCTGATTGGATGCGATTATTGCAATCCTTTTTTACCCGCAACCACTTCCAGTGTGTTGTAAATTAAGGTTTCTGCACGATGATGGTGCGGGAAATGAAGCGTTTACAGGAAAAGAAGTGTTGGAATAAAACGGTTTTCGAAAAGTTTGAATTTGCACGAATTCCGTCTCGCTTCGGAAACCACGAATTTAGTTGTTGCAAAGAATGTTTGTTGGATTTTTACACTTTCTAACCGAGTTGGATGTTGAAAGAGAGAAGCATCAACTATGTGAGAAAAGAGCACTGCCAATGACTGTTTTGTTTCCAAACTGCAATCTACTCTCTCCAAGCTCATCTAACTGTAACAAATTGTACGATAATTGCGCAAAAAGCCAAAACGGGACTTTTTCTCTCTCCAGTCTCCACAAAGGAGGACAATTTCACTTCCTTATACAGCCCTGTTTATCTCTCTCTCTTTTCAGTTTGAAGGCAGAGTGGATGTACAGCCAGAGCAAGGGCCGACACTTTGCCAGTGGACAGCACACGGAGCTGCTGGCGTACCTTGTAGAGACGTGTCCACTGCACCCGGACAAGGACTGGCAGGAGGACAAGAAGCTCAACCTTATTCTGTCAAAGGTGCAGGAACATCAGCAGAGTCTGAGACAGGAGCCAGGTCAGTTTACAATCGTTTTTTTATATTTTTTTCTAGCGTTAGGTAGTACACGTGTTACTATAACATTATTACGAATATTTTGTCTTCCTCTGTCGTCGGTAACTTGCCCCTTTCACTTGGCCCCAAAAGGGCTGTTAAGGGGATTGACAGGGAGGTCATAATCCCCTGACGGAGTCAGCTAGTTAACTCCACCAGGGGAAAAGAAACAAATTGGGTTATCACATTTCGTCGGACTTTTTCTTTCCGGATTCTTCGTTATTTGGCAAATAGAACAAAAGGGGCCAAAACACATAACTCTGGTAACGAGTCCGAAAGAAAAACTGCACACGTTGGAATGCACTTTTTAATGTTGGCCATCAAAAGAGCTCTTCATATTACAACACTATACTGCAGTCATAACTTCACTAGACGGTTCTATCTCTTCCGAGTGATGACCGTCCTTCTTCCTCCGCGGCCGCCGCGGTTTCCTGGGCGTCGACGATCCCGAGACCTCCTCGCGCAGGTCATTCATGCTCTGACTCGGGTTGACCGCGTTGGGCGCCAACAGGTGGCGGCTGCTGTGGCTCTGCCCACGTGGCTTCTTCTGAGAGCTCCTTCGGAGGTGCTCCGTCTGAGCCACCTCCAAGTCGAGCTTGTCAAACGACTTTCGGATCCAGTCTGGCCCGTTTGTCATGGAGGAGGAGGAGATGGGCGTTGTGGGCGTGACTGGAGGAGTGGGCAACGGGCTGTCGTGGCCATTATCATTGCTTTCTTCAAAGGCGAGGTCTGGGTAGTCGTCAAAGTCGCACCGGTGAAAGTCTCCGGAGACTCCGAACTCTCCCGGATCGACCACATTGGGATCGTCCTCAATATTGACGAGGAGAAATTTGTACTTCTCCAGCCTGTCGTTTTCACTGCTCTCCGCCGTCACAGTTGACGTCGCCACGCTCTGATTGTTGCTGCTGTGCACTTTCCTCGACCAGGTGGGAGACGGCGTCGTGCTCATCTTGGCAGAGGACGGCGATGAGGACGACAGCCTCAGCCGGCGCCGCTCGCCGTCGTACACCTCCTCGTCGTCCTCGCTGGACGTGCAAAAGCGCTCCTCGCCGCTGCTACGGCTCACCTCGTCAGAGTTCAGGCTCTGGTCGGAGCTCTTCTTCATGATGCGGGTGTTGCTGGTGCTGAGGCCGCGGCTCTCCTCGTGCCCGCCGCCACTGGACGCCCGGTCAAAGTACCAGACGGAGGCGGATGAGCGATGCTGCTTGCTGCCGTCCTTCATGCTGAGGGAGGCGCTGCGTGGCAGGTACGACGGTGGCATGGCAATGGCCTCAGACGGGCTCTCGCTCAGGCTGCTGCTAGACGAGGACGGCCCCGACGTCTTCATGACGACACTGAGGTCTGAGGCGCTGCCAGTGCTCTTGCGACGGAACACGCTCCTCCGGATGGGCTCGATACGCATCTTGACGGCTTCCGCGAACGAGCCGGTTGACGGGGATTCACTTGGGCTGGGTAACACCTCGCCCTCGCTGATGGGTCTTAGCGCACGGGGCTTTCCGCCGCTGTCGGAGCACGTGACGATCGGCGGTAGCGCACGCCTTGGGATCACTTGGCCACCGAGCTTTCGAATGTAGTCTAGCACCTCTTCTCCCTCACTCTCACTGAACACTGCAATTCGGTGCCTTCCTCCGGTGCCCACGAGCAAGAGGTTAAAGTCCCTGCTCAGTGGATGCGTGTGTTCGACACGAAGCGGTCTGTCACAGGCCGCGCCAATGTGGAATCGAATCTCGTGTCCAGAGTCGCCCGTCGGTCGCAGGCACAACTTTGTCTTGGACTTGCTCAGTCCGATGGACGCGTGCTGGCTCCACTTTCCCGTCTGCTGGTCAAAGTACTCGATCCGCTCAAGGAGGTCTGATCTCGATCTCCTCCCGCTGCTGACTGAAGACGAGGCATTGGAAGCAGCCGCACTGAGAGTGGAGCTAATCTTGCGCTTCTTCTGCGCGCCTGTGCGCACCAGACCTTTCTTGGACGACGAGGAGGATCGTTCGTCGCTCGCTGCAGTCTGGTTTTCTGCCAAGGAGAGCGTGCTTGCGCTTTGCTGTGTAGCAGCAGCGCGTCCCAGGCTGTTGCTCTTGACATATTTGAGCGCGGCGCTCCACCTGTTCTTGCTGCTCGCTGCACTCGGAGAGCCGAAGGAGGAGGACGGCGACGTCAGGGAAGCACCCTGGGACGCCCTGCTGTGGCCCGAAGGAGATGGCCTACCTGCCATCGCGATGGTGGCCAAGATGAATGGGCCACGGCGGGGGGAAACTTGTCTTGTTCTGGGGACGACAAAATGAGCTGCTGCTGTTTTGGTGAAGCTCGGTCGTCTTGGTGTCACGAGAGAGAGAGAAAAGGGAAAAGTTTCTCCAGCAGGTTGTGAGCTGAGCGGGCTGTAGCGGAAGCTGAGGTGATGCAGGAAGCAAGAAACTGAAGAAAGAAGAACCTGTGGAGGAGAAAATATATAAGAATGAGGAACTCGATTGAAGGAAGTTCTACGTACGGGTGGTTGGGGAGAACCATTTAGAAAAGAGAGTAGTTTCCTCTCTGGTAAAAGTCAAAGGCCTTCATCGGCTTTTCTTCCATGTTGAGCGAATGCCAAAGGAGAAATCGTTGAGGTACATAAATCTGCTTCTGGCTATTATTATTTTTTGATGATGATGGCGGGCAAAAAAGTGAAATCCGATTTTACAGCTTGAGTCTGCACTTGATGTAGATAATAATCATAACATGATCAAAGTTACATTTGGAAGGCATAAAAACTGCAATAAACGCGGAATTCGAGCTGATCATTTCCTTCCATCTATCGGCCGGTGTTTAAAGTGATTGTCTAAAGTGCATTTTCTTTCGTCTTCTACATTTGCATGGCTAAGGTGCAAAATAACACTTTCCGTGCAGAATATTAAACTGGCAAAAGAGAGAGTTTTAAAGACGTTTATGACTTCGACATCCTTTTGTTCCTCTACTACCAAGATGTGCATGAGAAGGAAGTGAAATTGCAGGGGAGATCTAACGAAGGGATTTTTCCCAAAGGCATCTGAAATTCCTTCTCAAAAGGGGTTTTCTTCGTAAGTGGTACCCGCTTTTTGTTTTGTGGGCAAGAAGTTGGGCAAGAAAACATTCAGGAAAAAAGCTGAATGAAGCAAAAACACACTTTCCTTTGCTTTGACAGCCATCTGCTGAGGAGATCTGTTCATTTTCAAAAAGAAATCATTATGTCCTTGCTTGGGCCTCTCAATGTCCTCATTTTGTCTAGCTTAGTTGTGAAATATGCATTTGGTTTACGTAAACGGTAAAAACGATGTAATTTTCTTTCTCGTTTTGGGTTAAATATGTCCTTTTCTGACATATTATTTGCCTTTGAAAGTCCCTCTGGGTCCCAAATTAAGGCGCTCGTTAAGATAACATTCCGTGGGTGGCAGCCATTGACTTCATACGTGTTTCTTCCTCTAGCTCGATGGATTCCTTTCCCCCTCCAGCTTTATTAAATGCCTTTTTCAGGAAATACATTTTGGGGGTGCGGCAAAGGAAACTTTCGCCTGGAAAGATTTAAAACTTTTTATTTGGACACGGAAGGAGGGGAAACTAGATTATAAAAGAACTTCAAGCAAAAAACGACCTTATTTAGACTTACCTCGTCCTCTGACAAATCCTTAAAAATATTTACAGCTAGAGCTTGCGATTATGTTCTGATATTTTAAAGCTGGACCGCCGCTCCATATGCATATGGGGATAATCTCTAAAAATATGATCGTCGCTGGCATGCAGCAAGTTTATTATGAAGCCTCAACCAGCTTGAATCCTGCTCGTAACTTCATCTCGCAGTGCTGAGATCTTAATCAGCGTTTTTGGGTAATAAATGGCCCGACAAATATCTCGGATGCCAGAGCCACTAAATAAGATGCAGAAAAGGAACCGATGCTTGTAGTAATAGGATGCATAAGTTAATATCTTGAAGCTGGGTGTATCGGAACGACCACTTTTATGGTTGCTACTGCTGTACCCCGATCGAGTCGATATTGACCCCGCCCGTTAATGACGACAGCATAAACAATGACGACCAAACCTCCTTCCTGAACAATGTCAGCTAAAATTGATATTGCCTCTTGTACAAACTTTTTAATTGACGGGACTGTGGAGGACTTTTTGCGGTCAACTAATATGGAGCCTAGCTGGATTCTGCTGTAAAATGTCCTCCCGCACCCTATTGTTTTCAAGATAATAATGTCTCCACTTCCTCCGATGTCAAATATAGATCGGCATTGAAAAATACGTCGTCCTGATTTGCGGTTGCCGTTCTAAGGACTTTTTAATTGGCTGTCTATTTTGCTGCGAGCGTATTTTATCCTCATCATAAGTTCAAACAACAGCAGACGAAGACGTTGTTCTCCATAATGGTGCTGCTATTATTATAATGATTAGGGGGGACAGCGAAACACAATACGATCAGCCAGCTGGAAGGCTAAAAATGGTAGTAGTGGTGTGGTACGGGATCTAATCTCTTGCCATTTGTAGCTCGGAGGCTGTTAACAGCTAGCTATATGAGCTATGTCTATCTTGGTGTCTTTCGTGGGAATTTATCCGATATCAAGGTGGAGTCGGATGATAAGTTCATCTTCAAGCTGCCATATTGAGGCATGTAATGCTATGGGATTTTAATTGACATTTCTACTCTGGAAGGGGGCAATTTTGATGCTGGTGAACCGTAAATTGCACGTCGTCCGGTTGGTGCGCCGTTCAAAATAGATTACAAAGGCTTGCTTCACGAAAGAAAGAGTTTTAATTAATGCTGGACATTGTTTTGCCCACTTGAATGAGCTTGAGCAGGAACTATGACCATGGATGTTGTATATTGCTGCATTGTTTTAAAAAACTCTTTTTGACCGATGAAGTCGGAATGGCAAGCTCATTTAAGCGGTGAAGACAAAGTGAGACGGATCGCAAGTGCAAAAGAAAGAAAACGTATTAATCTCCTTAAAAACTCCAGAGGGGATTCTGAAGTCAAGCATGTGTATAGTTTCAAGGGGAATATATCCAGGCCAGGCTATATTATATTCTATATCCTCTTGAAATTCTAGTAATGTCACTGGCAGAGATTCCGGATTTGTATTTCAAGTGACATCTCGTTCTCCTCCTCCGAGAAGGAGACCTCCCACATGAATATATTCAAGAGACATTCAATCTGCTTCTTACTCTCAAGGCTCCGAAGAAGAAAATGTTATTTCTCTTGCCAGATATACAACAGCTCTTGTTTGCCTTCATGTTATTTTTCCACGAGAATTTGTTTCTCTCTTGAGAATTAGAACAGCGGCAACTTTGTTATTATTATGATCATAATATAAATGTCCAACGAGTAGCTTGCAGGGAAGGAAACTTCTTCTTTTTTCTCATGGTCGTTTTTAAAAGAATTGAAGGCAACACTTTGTTGCCTCCATAAACCACAAACACGATAAAGGAAGAAGATTCACAGGCTATTTTGTAATGAAAATGACCTTCTTCTGCAGTTTCAAGAAATGTAATCTTTTTGCCATCATTATTACTATGAAGAGTTCTTCTTACCTTCTGAGAATGTAGATTCCACGCTCGAAGGACAATCAGCAGACTAAATATGGAGTCAAAGAAACATGTTGATAATAATATTAGTCAGATATCAACAATCGCGTTTGTATCTTGTTTTTGTCATCACTTTTCCAACGTATCCTTATCTCTGATTTGCTCTCCCTCTCTGCCCAGGCCACGACATTTAACATGGTGAGCATAAAATGTCTAGATGAGCTTATTCAGTGATAAAGCCCAAAGTAGATCGTGTCGTGCATGTAATTTTGTCACAAATTTGAAGATTATGATTATGCTTGATTTATTTCGCAAGCTCTTAAACATGAAGGAACCGTAATTACGAGAGATAAAATGATGCCTGAACATGCACTTTCAATTTTCTCTGAACATGCAAAGATGATTGTTATCTTCAACTTTTATCAGTCCACATTAAAGTCACTCGACCAGAGATAATTCTTTTCAAATTCCAATCGCATTCATCGTTTATTTCTTTTTGTCTTTGATGCATTTCCGTAAACCAGTTTTGCACAGAATTAATGCCTTCTGATTTCTACCCTTCCTTCCTTCTTCCGGCCTACCAATGAATTCCAATGAGCTTCTCTTGCAATTAATTCCATCGCTTTTTGCCAATAACCGTGTTTATAAGCTTGTTAGGAGTTGATTTAAGGTCGACTCTTCGATTAATCTTCCAATCTATTTCCGCCAAGAAACTATAATTGATAGCATCGACCTGGGAATTTGTCTCGATTCCGAGTCACGACGTGTTGCTGTTGCTTCGTTTGTTTGTCGTCTCATCGTAGATCATTTTAAAAGTCGTTTTCGTGATCGGTTAATATCCGCGGCGGCACTTTTATGGTTCTGAAGTAGAGTAAAGTGCTAAAAAGAGGCCCCCGTAAAAGACGCCTTTCAAGCGGTAGCATCGTCGTAAAAAGCCATTTCCACGCGTTTTAGCGGCTTTATTATCATACCAATAAGACAATGTCGAGGCACTTTTCGTCGCTAAAATTGCCGCCATTGTCTCCGTTTTGTTTACATTTGAGGAAAAGTGCAATTGGAAATAGGCCCACGACACAGTCTCAAGGTCGGAATTCTAATAGAAAGAAGGCTCTAAAACATTTGCAAATCTCGCTTTGTGTCAATTTGCAAAACAAGTTAAAACAAGAGAAGCAAATATTTGGTGGCCCCGAAACCGCAATGCTAACATCAGAAATAATGGCGAAGAATCTTTTTAAAAGGCACCATTATAAAAATAAAAATAGTTGTAGGCGTGATAATCTTATTATCTTTTGTCACATCTACAAAGAAGAAAAATCCCGTTGAAAACATCTTCAAAAGTGGATTAAACGAACTTTTATCATTTGGTGCAGGGCTCGATCTGTGTTTAACATGGATGTTCTAATTGCAACAACGGCCGCGCCCTTGAAGAACAAATACACAAAAGATACAAGAAGAAGGCGCACTATTATGATAATTGTGTTTTTGAAAACAATTATTATGAGTGGAGCAAGATGGGATTCCTAATGAATTTCCGGACCTCCACCAAAGAAACGTCTTTAATGTATTTCTCATGAAACATAAACTGTTTCCGACCGCCATTTCGCATGTTGTGAACCATATGTTGGAACAAAAAGAAAAGAAGATATAGAATAAAGGAGGTTTTCTCGCATCTAATTCGTCTAAATAAAATCACCGTTAGAAACAACAACAGCCGGCTGACACCCTTTTTTTCTGGCAACTATATCTCTTACTTTTCAATCTTGGCTGTACAGCGTGCATAATGTTTGCTCTCGCTCATGATAATGTGGCAAATATGCGCTGTTTGCTTTTTACATTCCACTCGTAAAGTTCAAGCCAACCCAACTATTTTATATCTAATGTCAGTCCCGTATTATTGTCTAATTTTATGCTTCTTGGCGTAATTGTTCATTGCAATCATCTACAGTTTTAACAAGAAAAGAGACTTGATTACGAATCGTTATTTGATGAGAGAGCATTTGCGCAATGAGACATCATCAAACAACCCATACAATTTGCATTCGCAAAAATTACTGCCCGAAATGTGTCTTTGGAATAGATGATCCGTGTAATGACTCAGGAAGTCATTATTGAAGAAGAATATTTTTGCATATTAGCTGCAGGAGAAAAATGACACAAAGGCAAAAAGGGGATTTTTGGCTTGTCGTCGCTCGTTACTTTTTGCCTCTTCTTCTTCCTCCATCATAGATTATTTCTAAATGCCCCCACTTTTTGCATCTGGTGGAATTGTGTGCTTAGAAACTGTGTAGTCTACAACCCCTTCTAATCAGTCATGGTAATCTACACAACGGATCTCTGGGACGGGACAAAAACAGGACACCCTTCCTTGGGACATGTTCTTTGAAGAGTCCCCCACCCTTGTGCTTATTTGAGCGTTTTAATCCTATATTCATTCCGCCATAACTAGTTTTTGCATTCATTTCTATGGTAGAATAAATCTACAGCGCCCAAGACTACAATTATCTTTCATCTTTGGTCATGATTTGCCCTGCAGCTAGCAGAGCAAACAAAACATTATATTATATCAAAGAAGTGACCTGGGACCCCTTCGTGCACACTCTCGATTAATTTTTATTCTGTCCGAACTCCCCGTCCTCTTGTCAAGCTTACATCTCATGTCTGGGTCTTAGACACTATTCACGAGAGCTATAATTGGGGCTTGTCTTGGATTTTTATGCACACAAGATGATGCATAACTCCAGATGATTAAATGAGATATTCCAGCGAAGAAAGAAAGAGTTGTGCATGACGCAAGTTTTATTCGCTTTTTTTGCGCGTGCTTGAGTTAATCACCTCCAGTGAGAGATGCCGTTAATAGAGCTCCAGTTAAATAAGTGTCGCGTGAGTTTCGCCATTAGAAGTTTGAAGGGAACTATTGTCACGATTGCTTCTGTCAATGTAATCTCCTCCACTCACCACCCGGTTTATATTTATGACTCCTTTTGAGCTTCCCCCTTTTCAACGCTTCGGAGGTCGCCTACGCAATTTCTGGACGCATTTACTCTGACGCAATGACGCCAATGCAGTTGATGATGATGATGCTAATGGTTTCTTTTCCTCCTCCATGGGTTTAATTTGTCTTTTCAGATTGTGCAAAAATGGCCCTCCAGTGGGCGAGTGTGTCTGTAACACGATGACTAATGATATTTGTGCCCAAGTGTATTTCCGACATGTGTTTTTAATGGATAGGCGATGTTGCAACAAAAGATGCTAATAGCGTTTAAAATGCAATCACAAACGGTTGAAAAATATTCCTTTTACTCCCTCGTTTGGACAAAACTCTTCTATTTGGCAATGCAGCAAGCATTTGGTGTCCTTTTCATACGTGTGCGACAGCCCTGATTGATGTCGGACATCGGACAGACCTTGACAGGGACATGTGCGCATGTTTTCCCGGTTCCTCTTTGTGTGTCCTCCGCCCTGCCATCCATTTTAAGGAGAAAAAGGGGAAAAAGACGAAGAGATGAAATGAGAAAGTTGATGCTTGAAGGGAACAGAGGCCGATTATTAAAACGTTCAAATGAAATACTTAGCGCTTAAGGTACTCCTTTAGCCAAAATGGTTGCTTCTCATTGGCTGAAACCAAATACTTAACACTAAGGAACACCTTAGGAACTGCTTGAGCTTTTTAATAACTGGACTCAGAGAGTTTACAGAAGAATGATAAATGATGCAATGACAGCTAGAGGAAAAGAGACATTGAGATGCTCGTTAATAACGGATTTCTTTTGTTTACAGGATCTAGCCCGAGGCCTGGAGGAGGGCCAGCTGGCAGCAGTACACTGCCACGATCCTTTGCAACTGCAACCGACAGCCCAGCTCGGACGCCGCTCATTGCACACGCGCGCAGGAACTCCTCCTCCGACACGACCGTCTCCTGCAGCGCCACGCCGACCTTCTCAAGACGGAGCCAGTCGAGCGCGCCCTCCAGTCGCACCCCGGGCAACAACGTGCGCCGCAGCGGGTCTCGCACATCCCCCTCGCCAGTGCGGCGGTCCATGACCCCCGGCAGGGTGTCCGTCGCCCCTGAGCTCGGGTCATACCGTGTGGCACTGCCCAGGACACTGTACGGGGACGGCCAAGGCCCAAGTGGGAACAATGAGTCTGAGTTGATGACGCAGAGTATGATGCCGGGGACGACCGCCGGTGGGATGATGATGACGTCGGTGACGGAGGACTCGTTCAGGTCGTTGGACTCGTCCGCGATGACGGCCAGTTGTGATCCCACAATGCTCGAGATGATGAACAATGCGGTAATTCCTAATCTGATTTAATATACTATGTCTTTAATTAACATCTGTATATTTGCAGAATCGTTCCAATGCTGCCTGGACAAACAACGGGGTGAGCAATGTCAGGCCGAACTCCCTTTTCAACACCGATGGTGGCAGTGTGAGCGACGGTGGCATGTATCTACAGGATCTTTCAGACAGTAAGGAGACTAGACATAAGTATGATTTCAATTACCTTTGTCTGCACATTTATCTCTTTTTTTCAGGTGAAATGAACCAGTCCAAACTCTACAGCAGGCTGCAAACACGCCTAAACCCAGTGCCTGAATCCCTAAACAGCCCCGATGTGCCCGTACCCAGCAGCCTTGGTCGCGGAGGCCGACCCCAGAGAGACGACCCTACCATGCTGTACTCCAACCGGACGTCAGACGCGTCCTCAGCCATGTCGGCGTCCCTCAACCTGGGCCACTCTCAGCAACAGCAGCAACACCCGTACCAGTCGCTGCCCCCGATGACCATGAGCATGCACGCCGGCATCGGGATGGGGCCCAATGCCAACCACAACAACAACGGCTACTCCAGCTCCAGTGACGCAGAGTTCATGAAGCGGTCCGCGCCGACACACAAGGCCAAGACAAGGGGTTCCAGGCTACCTAATCGGACTGCCGCTGCAGCCAATAACAGTGCAAGTGAGGCTTCCTCCACCCGGGCTGGTCAGGGAAGGTCAATCTCCGTTGGAGGCATTGGCTCGAGAAAGCCCTCGCTGCCCAACAAGCAGGTGAGCGAGCTGAAGAAGTCCGGATCTGGTGGGGACTCGAACCGGAAACGGCAGCACCAGATGTCCACTGCTGATGACGACTCGAGTCACAGTGAGTCTGAAGTCGAGGTGAGGTCGCGGAGGAATCAGAGTCCAGGGAATAGAAAGGCAGGTCAGTCCGGCAACGCGGGGAGTGGAGGCAACAGCCGGAGCAACAACAAGGAGAATGCCAACAACTCCTCCTTGGCCAAGCCCAAGAGTCTGAACAAGACGGCGACATCCAATTCCATGACGAGAAGTCAATCCGCGAGGCTGAACAACAACAGCATCACCGACGGAGCTAATCGAGTGTCGACCACAAGAACAAGCAAGGCTCCCGGCAAGTATATGCCCGATAAGTACGCCTCCGATGCAGAGGTCTCTCCCAGGACCGGCAAGCAGACTGCTTCCTCCGTCGGTGTTCGGAAGAGTGCCCGCCCTGGTAGCGCCCCAGTCAAGGGCCGGACCGCACACGGTGGAGATCGAACTCGCACCAGTACCACAGCAAGCACCACTCCCAACACCCCGGCCACCCGTCGCTCCAACTCCAACACACTCCCATCGCCAAGAACAACCACTCAGCAATCCGCGACGACAATCCAGAAGCACTGGAAGGGACACCAGACGAGGAACAAGGACGAGAAAGTGGGCGAGCTGAAGCAGGAAGTCAGATCGCTGCGATCGGAGGAGCACATCAAGCATCTGACCAAAGAGCTGCAATCGGCAAAGCAAGCTCTGGAACAGGAGCGCAAGCTGCGAGCCCTACAGATGGATGCCATCAAGGTCCTGTGGAAGGAGGTGCAGATGATGGACGCTACAAAGAACGACGCCGCTAGGTCGAGGCCAAGTGGAGTGCACGGAAGCAAGATTAGCAGCAGAAGCAGTGAGCACTCCATCGCCAAGCTCATGGAGACGCTTGAGGCCACGGCTGGCGGTGGCGGCAAGACGCCGTCATCCGTCGAGATGCGCTCACCCATGTCCTCCTCCTCTGGTGGCGGCGGTCAGACGGACACGGAAGCCGTTCAGAAGCTGAACCTGACTTGCAACACGTTGCAGAACCAGGTGGAGCAGCTGCAGAACAGTCTGAACGGCGTGATGCGCTTTATGTCTTCCTTCTCTACACCGGCCGGTGAGCGCACGCGCCACTCGTCGTCCACGTCCACCACGCAGGACACGTGCTCGTTCCAGTTCTACCAGACGCCCACGGCTGGACCGAATTCTCTGCCGCCGAGCATGTTCAACTCAATGGTTGATGCCAACGCGCTTGCTAAGATGCAGCAGCAGCAGCAAATGTACACCTCGCTGGACCCATCCCAGCTGCAGCAACAACCTCTACAGCACCAGCAGCAAATGACTCAGTCCGTGTCCGACTCCAACAGCGTGACCATCTCCAAGTCGTGCGACAGTCTCGTCCAAACAGAGATCTCTGCACTGACCACGCCCAAGGCTGAGGAGTGCAACAGCGGGGCGCATCCGTTTCTGTATCTCAAGGCGGTCGATATTCCCTTGGACGACGATGACAGCACCGCACCCAGCAGCCTGTCTGCAGCAGCTGCAGGACAACACGGCACAGACGAACCCTCCCCTAGGCCAAAGAGTCCCCGTCCCAACACCCTACCAGGGCTGAACAACCCCAAGGGTCGCACCAAATCGGGTGGTGTTCAAGGGCTGACCCAGCTGGCTGGACAGGCTGTCATCTTGTCTCCCAATGCGCCGGCTGAGGCCAAGGAATTTGCCCAGACCCTTGTGCAGGGAGTCATCACCGACTCAATGTACGCAGTGGACGACACGGACGTGTCGGCGTCGCTGGCAACGACGGCGGACGGGGCGCAGTCTCCTGGGGGCGGCGTCAGGGACGACTATTCGCAGTCGAGTCAGGGTGGGCTGGAAACGGATTCGCTGGAGGAGAACAACCAGTCGCCCAAGAGGGCATAAATTACCAAAGAAGAGCAAAGTACACAGTGGAAGAGAACGAAAAGACACAAAAGAATATTTCTAATTGCATTTCAGTTATTGTATTATTTATTACTTTCAACATTCTCATTGCGATACTGTTCATTTTTGACCGGATGCGCTTTCTTTTAAGTCACAAAAATATGAAGATGAATATTTATGACCATACGTTCGAAAGATAAAGGCCTTATATTTTCCAGTCCAAAATATTAAAATAAGAAATTTTAAATAAAAGCTCCATATAAACATAATTTTATATGCCTTCCAACTATCACTGTTTACGGCTTGGGCGTGGGCTCTCCGACTCCCCCAGCCAAGGCGTGAACCTTCAGCCCGACCTCGTAGCCCAGCTGATCCGCGTTGTCCTGAGTATCCGACTCTGAATAGACGCGCACAATATCCTCAGTCCCAGAGGGTCTCACGAACGACCTTCCCTGCGGGAACTTCTTCGCCAGGGCATCAATCTCATCCTGGAGCCCGGCGGGCGTGACAACCTTGCGCTCGGCGTCCGTCGTCGTGATCACGCCGCGGTCTGCCACGCGCACCTTCATCTGCCTGTTGGGCAGGTCCGAGTACGCGCTCACCCAGTCCGCGATGCTCCAGCCGCGCGCGTGCAGGATCGTCTCCACGAGGAGCATGTCGGAGATGGCGTCGCCCACGGTCTGGTTGATGACGTCGATGAGGTTTGCGAGGCGGACGGCGCTGGCGTTGTCGCTGGCGCGGATGCGGGCCTCGGCCTCCGGTCGGAAGATGACGGTTCCGTGGCCGTTCGCCTCAAAGTAGACGCCAATGTCAAAGTCGAGGGCCTTGTGGTGGAGATGCTTGACACCGGTGGGAACACAGGCCACAGGAACGTTCTATAATCACATTTGTGTTACAAGCTCATTTTGAGATCCTTTAATATTACTTACCAATGTATCAACAATGTATTTGGTTGAGCTCCCATTCGCGTAGGCAGTCTGCACAAGGCCCAAGTTCACCTCAAGCCCACTGGCCACGACAAGCTCCTTGATGTATCCGGCGACCAGCGTGGCGATCTTGTCCCCATCCAACATCCTGAACTTGCCCGACTCGTCATTGTAGAAGAACATGATCCGGTCGGCGTCGCCGTCGACAGACGCACACCTCGCGCCACGAAGCGCCTCCATCCCACGCGACGCCCCCTGCTGCACCTTGACAAAGTCAGCGCCGCAGCCAGAGTTGAGCACGTCGTCCGGGGCAGTGCCGTCGTTGAACACCTCCACGTCCAGACTGTCGCCGAGGTAGGGGATGAGCGCACGCATCTTGGGCGCTCCGACACCGTTCGCGCCGTCGAACTTGAGCACAGGCGTGTAGTTCCCATTGCTGGCATTGGCCCCGCGCAACTTCTTGAACGCAGCGCTGATCTTCTTATTGTAGCCATCCTCTGTGGCCTCGCCGTACGCGCCGTCCGTGTTCTTGCAGACGACAAAGTAGTGCAGCAGCGGCGTGGAGACGATTCCGTAGTCTTTGGCGGTTCCGCCGGCAGCGGCGATTCCGTCGAGCACTGCCTGGGCGAGCGCAGGGCTGCTCTTGCGGGTGTCGCGGCCGACAAAGACGGAGGAGGGCGCCGACACGTTGATCTTGTGGGCGGAGACGAT
>LR137253.1:0-12093 GCA_900659605.1 Tisbe holothuriae | reverse complement strand
CCTAAATTGGCTATAATAGCAACACCTTTATGCCATTTTTCCAGGCAGACACAGTGATTGTGACTTGAGATTTAAAATATTCTTATGACTCATAATGCATATATTGATTAGCTAAATACATGTACATGAATAATTATAGTAGTCAACCCCTTTAGGACCACTGTGATAATAATGATCAGCAACAATTATAAGAACAAATATAATATTTCCCCCACTTCGGACCACTGTGTCCCATTTCCCGGATCCTGTACTCGATCCTCCTCTATCCGGCTGTTGCCGGACCAGATAATGATGATGTAAGATGCCGAATCACCGACGTCTTAACAACGATTTAGAACTCTCTGGATTTCGTTGGCAACTAGACGGGAGAAATTCATTATCATCGTTACTTATGAAGTACAGAACTCTGAAAAGGAACGCATTAAAGTGTCTCATTTGTGTACTGCTCTATTGTCAAGTGGGTTTTTAGATGATGTAAAATACAGAAATTGGCATGGTAACGATTGCATTTTGCAATAATGAGGATGATGAAATTAATAGTACGGTGATATGTGTATTGCAAATTTGCAATACTGATTGGCAGAAAATGACAATAAAGAATACAGCAAATTGAAATATTTGAATCGTTCTTATGGTTTTGACTAGGTGCTGTACCCCCTCCTAAGGGTACAGACTGTAGTTTTGACCAACGGTGTTGAAGTACTTAATATTAGTTTATTAACCCAAAATAACTTAAAAAAGCATAGAAAATTAAAAAAGTAAGACTGAAAGCTGAGGCGGCTGAGTAGAGGTCCAGCCGATCCTGAGGGGATAAATTTTGAACTCAACCAGTGAGCTCAACCCATCGATAGCTCAACCAGATTTTGGCTCAACTGCCTCAACAAGCTCAAGAGAAGAGCCGCTCAGCCGAGTAAAAAGGAGTAATTTTTGGCCGAGTTGATCGCCATTCGTCAGGCAAACTTGGAAACCATCCATCAAACCATCCATCAAACTGATTCCCTGCCCCACCCTGGTGTCCCTCCCCTGCACCATGAACACCCACTTCCTGCCCCTCCTCTCGGACGCCGTCGCCGAGTCCGTGAGCCCGGCCACGGAGGAGCAGCTCCAATCCATCTTCAACCAGCTCAGCCTCGCAAACGAGAGCGGGAAAACCACAACGACGGCGTCAACGTGGACGAGAACGGCGACCCCATCGTGGGACCGAAGGAGGCGTTTAAGGGCAGTCGCGGCCCGCTGGGGGACGACGAGGAGCGGAAGAGGAGGAGGAAGGAGCTGGCGAGGAAGAGGAAAGAGAGGCTGTAAGTAACATATAAAACGACATAACTCTCTCTTTATTAAACGTTTGCTGTTTCAGTTCCCAGATCCCGTACAAGTGCCGCGCCTGCCACTGGCGCTTCCGCTCATCCCTCAGCCTCTACAACCACTTCATGGCATGCCACACTGCTCAGCCCGGCCAGAAGCAGGAGAAGGCCGACCTTGACACCTCTCAGCCCGGCGAGCAGGAGGAGGACGAGGAGGCCGAGGCTGTCCTTGCCGCCCGCGAGCGCGCCCGAGTGGCGTTCCTAAAGCTAAAGGGACAGCGCAAGATCAAGGGTGTCCCCAATACTGGCAAGTCTGGCATTGAGGCCAAGGATGATGGCAAGGTCTTTGGAAGCGGTGCTGAGGTGCCTGGAGGAGATTGTGCTGTTAATTAGGATTTCTAAGCTGACGTATGCAGATAGTAATGCCTGATATTGCTAGTATTAGTGGCTAGAGATTGTATTGTTAATAACCGATTTATGTTTATATATCTTGATAACCTTAGAATATTATTTTTGTGTAAGACCAACATACTGTAACGGAAAGTACTTTGCAGTAATCAATCGTATTTTGTTATGGTAACCAGAGACGTTTTACTACGAAGTCTAATCGTAGCCCGTTTTAATTTAGCTTACATTATGTCTCCTTTTGATTCAAATGTCATGTCACCCAACCATTATTAACTACACACGGAAATATACACACATCAATAATAACTAACGGTTACCCCTCCTTGTGCATTACCAAGTTGCCCAAGTCACGATCAAAATGACCCTCTAAATTTTGCATTGAGAATGGCCTTCATAAGATATTATAAACCAGTTGGTTGCTCTTTCCTTGTGTGAAGTGTTAAATTATGCTTGTCTTTTACTTTAAGGAAGTGGAATGAATGATTTTTTGCATTGCTCTACTTGTTAAAGAAACCTGGCATACATTTTATCCCTTGACGGTGTTTGTCTCGTCTCGAAGTTTGAAGGTTCATTGATTCCTTGGCAGGGCTGCCAGTTTGAATGGTTTTAGAACAATAGCAACCCTAAACTTATCTCTTTACGCCATTAAAACTCCTTTGCTTTTACGCCAATTCAGCCAACAATAGTACGAACAATTATTTCTCCTGCATTCTTTCTGAACCAGGATCTAACTTCTTCATTTTCTGCGTTTCTAACGTCGCGGTTTAATTTTACTGCTGAAATACATTTCCTTTCAGATTCATTTTACGTGGTGCATAGAGTTATTTTGTCCATTCAGGAGTATTTGGTGATTTTAATGCAGTTTTTTTCATTGACCCGGCTGTTTTAGGCATATAATAAAACTTTGAACGGGTTTCTCGTTTATATCTAATTAATTCATACTGTCCACAATGATTAGAATTATACCCATTTACAGGTCTACAGATTCAATTGAGTAGTGGTCTGACATAATCTTCATAACAGGAAAGTCGTTAAGTTGACAATTGGAATCATTAATATCTTCAAATTAATAAATAATCATAGATTGCCATCCTGTCAACTGAGAAAGACTTCATCTTAATTACAAGAAAGCGTTATCATGGTATTTCCGTCCCTTTACTCATTTTACAGCCATAATTGATCAATACATCATGCATTGTTCTACATATACAGCGAAGACCCCGACATTGTATCCACGATCTTACTGCGTGCCATTTATACTTATATTGATCATATTCATATGTATTTTATCGCATTGATACTCTTTCAAGTTGAAACAGGTAAATCAGCCGGCCATTATTGTCATTTACACTTATTAATATTTTAATACTATAAGTTATAATAACTTCCATAATCTCTCAAGTTACCGGAAGCTTCTCAACCATTAGTGCCATATTATTCTTATTGATCATGTTAATATTTTACTTTTATCCCATTTATAATATTTACAGTCCATAAGCCTGAAACCAGACATTTGGCCATTAAGATGACATGTGTGTCTCCATAGGTACATTTAGATTAAGTTTGTTTAATGCTTTTAATGTGTTCCAGTGAAAAGGCCATTCTTCTCCTGTCCAACCAATTTATGAAGGCTCCTGTTAAATGCGAGAAAGCGGTTACCATGGCATTTCCGTCCTTTTGTCGTTACATAATTGCTCTGGAACAGTTTCCTAATTACCGCTAATTTATATATATGTCATCTCTAATCATCTCTTCCTGTTGAAACTTATATTGAACAGTTTCATATGAGTTATAAGACATTTTTAGATTTCAAGAGTATAGTAATACACGCCAATAATGTTTATAAAGTGCGCTTGTACTGCTTATTCTATTTACGGAATAATGAATAAGCGAACACACCGGACGCTGACCGAACTCTCGTAACCCGACACCCTCACATCTGTTCCCACCCAAATGAACGCTTAAAAACTCAGTCATCTCTTGACCTCAGCTTCATCATGAACGTTCTCGCATTCTTCATCATATTCTGCGTCCTCACGACCGCGGTCAACAGCCGCACATTGGCGGACAACAGCCGCACATCCGCGGACAACAGCCGCACATTGACGCGCCGCGGCACCACCTTCTACCACGAGAAGACTTACTACAACGAGCATGAGGGGAGCTCGCACAACAGCGGCGCGCCGGTCAGCTTCTCCAGTAGCTTTGGTGGGGCGCAGCAGCAGCAGCAGCCGACTGGGCCGTATCGAGTGCCGGGGTCGACTAATGGATATGCGAGTGGGTTGCTTCACCCGCCGCCGGCGCCGGTGTACACCAGGAGGAGGGTGCATCAGCAGAGTGAGAGGGTGGGGGAGGACTACTACCGGCTTTAGAAGATAATTACATGGTAATTATAGTCTTTAAAGGACAAAATAAAGGTTTAAAGACTTACCAAGCATGATAAATGGAAAATATACAATCACCTGTAAAAATTAGCTTTGGCTTAGACATAGACAGTATTAAAATAATTAATCATGTCTACGATTTTAGAACGTTATGACACCACAACTGTTCTAAGTTCTAAGCTATGTAATAAATTGAGGTGTAGACTTGGTGCAAATTAAGTGTAAAACCAAAGTTTCATATTGGCATAAATTGGTCCAGCCAATACTCAGACTATTTTATTGCTGATAATTAATATGTCTAAGGAATTCAAGATAATTCAATAATAAGATGAGAAAATGCTACTGAAAGAGAAAAGAGATTCAAGAATACGAGCAAATGTAGCATGTAAGGTATGTAAAGTAGTGTTAATTTAGTTCTTTTTAATAATATATTAACACTTCTTAAACATTAAACTGCAGGAGGAGTAAAATGCATATTTGAATACGAACAACACTTCACAACATGATAACAGCCGAACGTTCGAAATGTTTGCAGCATGCAATAAATACACACAAAATAAGAAAACTCTAAAAGAAGGATGTCGTCTCAATTCATTGGACATATTTAAATGTTATGTCATTTTACAAGCAAATTATGCCAATAAAGTACATTGTACTCTCAAAAACAATTCATTTCCTTGGCAGTACATTCTTCTCATTCCATGCATTTCTAAAAGGCATATTTGATTCAACCAAATTGCGTGTCTTGGAAAAAGTTGTACTTTGGCTAGACAGTCTCAGGCCTAACCATAGGCATATTGCAGCATCACATGTGTGTTGTATGTCTGTGGATTACTCTACCATCACGGAGCCATTATCCATGGTGGTGGTGGCAAAAACAATGAAGGGAGTAAAAGCTGGGAAGTACACATTGCCGTAACGCTATTAAACGGAAATTGTTACTCTTATAACTGCGTTATTTGTGTATTTCATTACTGTAGGACATCTTAGGACTGTGACAAATATAGACTTTGCGTTGATACTTTTTGACATTGGATATAAATAGAGAGAGTATTGTATGTTTTATCAAAGCATTATGTTGAGCACATGGATATTTTTTGTACACATACTATTTTGAGCCTGTTGATTGCTTGCATTATCCTGACATTATTATGGGTCCTTATAAGGAATTCCTTTTTATACAAACTCCTTAGAAGGCCCTCGTGGGCTCACAGCTATCCTTCCTGAGCGGCCTCCATGACTCAGCAGTCACCATCTCATCACCCCCGCTGATGCTGTTGTCACTGCCGGCCTTTGACACGACCTTGCTATCCAGGGCCTTGCGAAGGTCAGCCAGGTCAACCTGCTTCTTGCGGCCTTTGAGGAACGCCGGCGGCGGCCTTGGACTCGCCCGACGCTGCTTGTCCTTGTCAGTGGTCTCCTCGGAGCCTTTGCGATCACGCCCGCCTCCGAACAGGGTTGACAGCACCATCTCGGAGCTGGACCGCTTGATCTGTGCCACGCCCCTCGGCGCTGGGATCGGAGCCGTGACCTTCTTCTTGACCTTGCCATTGTCCTTGCCCTCATCACTGACGGAGCTCATGCGCGTCTGGTCATCCCGGCGGATTCCTGCAAATCCGAGCCTCAGATGCGCCTTGCTCAGCCGGTCCTGCATTGCTTGCGTGCTGTACGCGGCCTCCTGGACAGCCTGATTCCAGGAGAACAGGTCGTAGTTCTCGGTGGACGAGTCAAAGATGAGCTCCAAGTTTGGCGCGTCCTTGGCCTCGGACGTGACCTGGAGCAGCGTGCGCGCCTTTGCCCGTGCGCCGATCGCGAATCCGGCTTTGACCACCTTGGTCTCGGCGTCGATAAGCGGCAGCCGGTGCAACACCCGTCCCGTCGGCTCAGACACGGACGGCTGGTCCAGGTCGCCGTTGTCATCATCGTACACCACGAGCTCCCTGCTCGTCACGCTCACAATCTTCTTGGTCTTCTCCGCGCTGGAGGACGAGCTCAGCAACCCGCCGCTTGTCATAAGCCGGCACCTCAGCCGGCCCTCTTTCAGCACGTCCCTGACGTACGTGTCATACATCCGCTTGATGAGCCTCGGTTCAAAGTGCTCCTTGTTGCCGCAGACGAACGTCAGCAGCCGCTCAAACGTCCAGTCTTGCAGAGACGCCTCCTCGCTGAACGGCAGCTTCATCTCCTGCAGCAGGAACGTGAGCGCGTTCTCCGGCAGCGTCATCGGCACCGTGGCGAAGCTGCAGAACCGGTTGAACAGGCAAAAGACCTGGAACAGGCTTTTGCGGACCATGGCCGGGCACGTGAACTTGTCATAGTCGAATTTGAGCATGTCCCACGCGAGTCTCTCGAGCTCCAGCTGCAGCATGAACTCGTCAGAGTCCCGCTTCCGAAGCAGCCCTCCGAAGAACTGGGCAAAGCTCTCGACGGACATGGGCACGGACCTGAAGAACTGATCGTACCGCCAGAAGCCGGAGCTCTTGTGGATCTGGGTGTCGTCTACATTGCAGAAGACGACCGTGCAAAAGTGCCGGAGCGTCTCCACATGCGTGTCGGGGGACTTGCTGGCCAGGATGTGGCCCACGGACACGTAGCCAGAGTTGCGCATTGTTGTGACTTTATCTGCCAAAGATTCGATTGAATCTCTCTGCTGTATAGTCCTGAATGTTAACGCATTGGAGTCAAAGTTGAGACTGATACTTTGCACTTGTTCGGCAACCCCTTTTTTGCTGCACCGTCTACGTTTAGTATCTGAAGGGGATTCCCCGTCCAGGAATCATGATCATCATAAGGAGCGCGCGTTGCGTCTGGGCCTTTCCATGTGCGGTTATGCGTGCGTGCGGCTACCTGCGCGCGTGTGTGCGGCAATCCTGTCGCAGGTCGAGTGGATGATTACAGCAATGTGATGCAAATAGAGAAGAAGAGTTTTCTCAACTTTGTAGTACGACCAGCCCTTTGCCGTATAAATTATATGTTATTTATGTGGTTTTCTAATTGGCTGCAAGGCAAAAACTGATTCGGCGGACGAAAAAAATGCAATAATTTGTGGCGCGTTATCACAATAATAAGCGCTTCCGATAGAATTTTTTTGATTTTTTAGAAAACAATGTTTGTCCTTCAGAATCCTTGAAGTGATATTTTCCATCATTCAAACGAATTTACAGACGTATTATCGCTTTTAGTGACTTCCCGACGTTTCTAATGATTGAACTCTTGATCGGTCAAACTTCTTTCGAGTAAAAATACATTAATTTTATGCTTCTATAAATACGTACGATTTCTTAATAGCGTTTAGTATTTCTTTTGGTGAGCAATGCAACGTGTGCAAATTTCACCAGTCCAGTCTAGAATACACCTCTTACCCATGAAATGCTTAAGATCACGTGCTTGAGGCTGGGCTTAAACAGGAATATTGCAACAAGTCTTTATGTGCCAATTCGGTCATAATACGAGACCACAGATAGGTAATAGTACGAAACACTGCTTAAGATAAGATAAAGAGAAAACAAGTAATATTTAGTATATGGCATATTGCAATAATACATAATGCAATAATTAATTTTAAAGGGACACTCTAAAAGAGTCTCTAGATAAAAAGATTACGCGACCTGATAGTTAATAGGTAAAGCACAAGAAAATGTTGGCATATAATTGTTATCCCATGATACAGATATGCAAAACGAATAACATTTACAAATGATGAACATGAATAAGACTGTATTTGACTTTTTTCCATAACCGGTTAAAATAAAGGAGACTATAATGTCATAATAATTCGGAAGGGGATATTTGACAATGTAATAATTATTGACATAAATAAATGTTGAACTCTCTCTTTTGGTCAAGCAAAATGCCCACTGCAAATTAACGTGTAACTTTTTACACTTAAGCATATTCTTTTGCTCTATCATTTTTAATGATGTGATTTCGCGTTGATGTTATGCAATGTAGCTTTTACTAGGGTTATTTAAACTTGTAAAAGTAGTACTGTATTCTAGACTGGACTGGTGAAATTTGCCCACATTGCCCACTAAAAGAAAATATTAAACGCTTTAAAGACATTCTACGTAATTGTTGGGGCATAAATGTAAAAGCACAACACCGAGAAGCCACTAAGCAATGATAATACGTCTGTTACATTCGTTTGAATGATGGAAACCTCAGTATTAACTAATATAATTTTTATATGAAATGATTGTCGGACTGTCCTGGAAAATGTCCTTTGAAGCTGTAATAAAAAACTGTATATGGGATATTTAAAAATCTCTATTTTGTTATATCTACGTAGTGTTCGTGTCCGTTCGACCACGTATTGCATAGTGTACTCGTATAAAAGTAACAACGAGGATTATTTTGTCATTTACAAGATCTTAAGAACAAGACTTTTACAATACAAAATATTGAAAAAAAGAAAATTATTGAAAAGATGTACAGTCTTGCATTGTGTAAAGTGACTTGTTTTAACCCAATTACCATTTATGAATATCTAAAAAGGGGGTTTACCACGTCAAATTCAAAGTTTCCTGTTTCAGGTTATTCCGTCAATCGTCATATTCTACCGTATAAGAAACAAATTTCCCCTTTGATTACAGGAATATTTTCACACTCTATATCCAAATATTAGCTCAAATATGGAAAAAAACAGGAACATGCCCAGGAAAACCTTTTCCGTGACATTTCCCCGTGTCCGCAAATTGCGGCACTTTAAACTTAGATTCGTTGTCTTGATTCAACATTATTGCTAATAAAACAGTAAAAACACATTTATATCGTAATTCTGCCCTGTGTCATTGCATCTATTAAGAATAGTTAATAAGTTTAATCAACTAAAACAGAAGCCGGTTTCCATTAAAAAAATCCGCTTTGACCACCGATATTAATATATCATTATTTGGGTTAGACCGACGATTAGTTCAAATCCGATCCATTTTACGTACTGAAATTGGATCTGGATCACTATTAGTGGGGGAAAGATTGTACGGAAACCGGCATCATTCTGGAGCTAGTAATAAGTGTGGTATGACTGGTATCCCATAAAAGATTCAAACACTGACTCTGCTGCTATGGAGAACGGCCAAGCGATCGAAGGGCCAGGGGCAAATCTGGGTAAAGTTACCAACAAGCAACTCATTGTTATATAACATTATGTAATGTCGGCTTGTGGCCGCTCACAGAGTCCATGAAACGTCCAGCGAAGCTGATGAAATCCATATTTGCAACTTGTAAGCATACGTCATAACCAAAATTTGGTTCCTTGTTAAATTTCCATGTCAATATACTTGACGTTTGAGTTGAACCCACCGTGCATAATATAAGTATTAATGAACGCATGAATGAAGGAAGAAATTCATTATTTGCGCCATAAATTGGCCAAAAATGAATGTTTGTTTGCGTTCGATCAAGTTTCAAACGATGACCGAGTTTAATCTTAAATAATCGGGCATTGAATACAATGCATATAACCGCATACGGTATGCGTCAGCTCTCCATCGACTGCGTTCGTATGCGTAATACGCCTGTGGAATGACGCATGTTATGCGTATGTGTAAAATGAGCCATGTGGACGAGATGCTCTCCGCGTTTTTCCTCGAAATGGAATAGAAATGTTGATACATTTTATTGAGTGCAAACATAATTTTCACTCATTCATACAACTTAAATAAATTAATAACGAATTGGCGGTAATAGTATAAAGTTAAAACCTCCGGTTAAGCTGATTAGAATGTTCCTTTCCGTTCTTTGGTGATGCTGTTGCAGAGAATGACGAAACTCGGCAAAGTTTGTTCTTTGAAGGGCAACGGGGCGCCAAAAAAGAAGAAGAAAAAAAGAAATGACGCCACATGAGAAGACGAAGAATTCAGAGAAGGAATTGAAGCAATTTAAAGAGTTTGTAGAAATTTAAATATGAACCTTATTCCTATAATATATTTACATTGAATAAAGTCTCAGCAAGTATGGTTCTAGCTGGTTTATTATTATGACGAATTTAACATTTTAATAATTCCACTAACAATCCCTGTAGACTTTCTTTCTTTGTCAGCGATATTACCACATTCTACGCACTTACAGCAAGCAAGTACCTTTAAAAATCGATATATACTCCGTATACGCTTGCAACAATCGTTGTGTTGCCTTAAAACAACTCGCTTGGAATATTAAATCTTCTTCTTTCCCTGAGCTGTACACACATCTGTGACAATTTCATCCATTCCTGCTTTCTAAACTACGATCCAGGCAGTAGGAAATTACATTTAGATGTCACAAATTATTCTCTCTGAAATAAATATATAACGAAATCATGAAGGAGATACAAATTATACTAACGTATTAAATATGAATGGTTCCGTTAACAAGTTAGACGAAAATTACATTTATGAAGACATTATTGCCGATTACATTTTCATACATACTTTGCTTGGAAATTGTAAGATTGACGTAAGATTGTAATTCCCTTATCGAGTCCTCCAGTTACTCTGTAAATGTAATCTACAGTCATCCGTTCAACTTGAAAGGATCCCCTTTTGCAGCAGCTGTCACCGCGTCTCAAGAGGGAGCTGCGAGAGCGCTCGATATGTTCAACCTGCTCCAAAAGAGAAAGCACGCTATGGCACGGCCCAGACCGGATTGTGCACATCTGAGTCGCCGATGATCACTATGTATGTATGTGTGTTTAAAGGGGCTTTCCTTTAGTCTTGATATTGTGATGTCGGAAAAGGACTTTCGAAGAGAATCAGGTAATGTTCATTAATTAATCATGGGATGCATAAGAATATGTCATTCTTATGCAGAACGGACGTTTCAATATTTTGCAATGTATGTCACATATGCGGGTTGTCATGTTATAAAACACCTGGAAACGATCTTAAAAGTGTGCAGATGCATTAGTAACTGACACATGCTATGCATATTAAATGCAACATTGATATAGCAACCCGGACGTTTAATCAAAGATTAACAACATGGCATTTTCCCTTCTGCATTGAAAGTCAAACTTGACAAAGAGCAACTTAGTCATCACCAGCAACGAAACAGCCTTTTGCTCCAAGATATCTCTCTCTGTGGATCGTGTCTCTGTTCTTTCTCTTTCTCTCTTTCTCCTCCCTTCGCTCTGCTTAGGGATCATATCGGGTGCTGTGCAGCCTGAGCCTGCCGCCAAACACACTTGGGATTGCAGATTTTGAGAAAGGAGGAAGAGAGAGCGAGGAGAAAGAAAGCTCGCCGGGACGCGCAGCATAATGGTTGAGCAAGTTGCGTTGTCTGCTCCAAAAGGGCTTCTTTCTCTTCTGTGCTGTCTGGTTTTAAAGGCTCTTTGTGAATACAGGAATTGACACCATGATGGAGATGGAGGACGAGGCTCCGAAGCCCGCACGTCGCACGGTGCAGTGCCTGTTATGCGGCGGCACGCACATCTACCCGGGGCCGCGGTTCGAGGCGCATCTTATGAACGAGCATGGCGCGGTGTTTGATCTCGAGTACTTGGTGCGGCTGTCGCTGTACAAGACGGACAATGGGAGGCTGCCAGAGTTGGACTTCAAGGAGGAGAAGAACGGGAATGTCAAAGGTAAATATAAATTGTGCATAAAAAGTACCGGGCTACAATGAAGTTGAACTTGTAGCTGCCAACGAAACTGAGTCTCGGATTTACGCGTTGGATTTACGGCAGATTTAGACAAAAAGTATGTAAAACATAAGATATCTTTTCGACGTCAAGCTAGATTAACACTCTAATATAATACAATCTTAAGTTAAACTACATAAGTATATGCGTAGTCCTGTTTGAGCTGAGCTCTATGATTCATTTAAAAAGTGATATCAGAACTCAGCCGGCAGTTTTGCGCTTTTAGAACTCGGCTAAAAATAAAAGAAGATTTAATAAACAACACTAATAAACATCTTTTTTTCCAAATCAGAAGAGGCCACCCCCGCCAAAGACGACCCCTCCTCCAGCAGCGCGGACGGCAGCAGCCTCTGCTCCAAGTGCAAGACCCCCATCCCCACCC
>LR137252.1:3281-20720 GCA_900659605.1 Tisbe holothuriae | reverse complement strand
TCTCCGCTTTTTGGGGCACGTGTGACCACATTCACTGGGTAATTAACACAAGAGATCGACTTGACAAACAATATACAGGTAGTATAGTATTACAATGGGTTAAATTGGTATGAAATAGTCCTCAGTTACGAAATATTCGATTGGCACAAAGAAAAATTTTCTCAGGTAGAATAGTCTGGAATTCTGATCAAAACACACAGTAATATTAACCTTTCTTTAAAGGTTTTTCACAAAGGTTCAGTTACATTTCGTTAGGTAAAACATCTTTCCAATTAACAGTTTCTTCTTAATCTTGTTCTGGTGGGACGCCGTATACAGGCCTCCATGATGGTGGACGCACTGGAGACCTCCGTAGTCATGGATGATGCCGTGGATGGCGCCGTGGATGGTGCTGTGGAAGGCGCCGTGGATGGCACCGTGGATGGCGCTGTAGATGACGCCGTGGATGACCCCGTGGAGCCATAGTGCATGGATGGCGCCGTGGATGGCGCCGTGGATGGCGCCGTGGACGGCGCTGTAGATGACGCCGTGGATGACCCCGTGAAGCCATTGTGCACCGCGGAAAACGCCGTAGTTGACGACGTGAATGACGCCATGGATGGCGCCGTGGATGGTGCTGCAGAAGGCGCAGTCACCACTGAGGACGCAGTCACCGTGGAGGACGCCGTCACCGTGGAGGACGCCATCACTGGGGAGGCCTTGATGCTGAGCAAAACTTGCCTGAGATCAGCCGGTAGCACGGACAGGTCAGTGTTGGGTAGAGCTTCATAAAGATCATCTAAAATGGAGTCTCCAAGACCACAAGGTTGGTCAAAACCTTTGTTGGGTGCATTACCAGAGGAATCCAGGACAACGAAATCGGGGAGCAGCACATTGCCCTCCCTGATGAAGCTCATTGCATCCCTGAGCAAGCTGTAGATCTGAGTGAAGGCTGCAGCAGGGTCTGTTACCCTGAACCTCAGGTAGAGCTTCCTCGTATCAATGGCCAGTGCTAGGCCCATCATGTGGGCCAACATGTCCAGTTGGTCGTTTAGGACACTGCGGTTGAAGGTGCACCGCAAGCCCATGGTCTGCCTGGGACAGCAGCAGACACTGTGGCTGGTGCACAAGCCGATATCCGCGGGGGACATGATGCAAGCTTGGGACGACGTTGAGGTGGCCGGTGCTAGGTAAATCCCCCAATCTGAGCGGATCCCTGTCAAAAACCGGTGTCAGGACAGTGACGACGATGACGGGGTCAGAAGTGGGCGTGAGGGAGCCCAACGGAACGCCCTTGATGCGTAGAATGCGATGGCAGCCTTAGATTTAGGTTAGTCGTGACCTTTAAGACCAAAAAGGTCAGTTTTCTCGTTTGCAGGAACGGAGGGCAGAAATCTGCACCTGTTCCGGCTGAGTCAGCTGAGTCAAGTCAAGTTGGCGGGAAGCCCAATAGGATCTTTAATATGCACAATTACTATTATAAATGTTAAGCTCTTTCAGTACCAATGGGCGCGTGGCGCAACGGATAACGCGTCTGACTACGGATCAGAAGATTGCAGGTTCGAATCCTGCCGTGCTCAAAAATCTGTTTTTTCTTCAGTCACCTTCTTCTCTATAAATAATTAAGTGTAATACAACATTAATATTATATATTTAATATAGTAAAATACAATAGAAAGGCTAAATAAGAAAAACACTCCCCCGCCTGCAATAGAGTGTCATTGATCTCATTCTCAATCTTCATCTGAGCGTGTCCGTGTTGTGGACGTCGAGCAGGAGCTCCGTGGTCATGGTGCTGGAGGTGGCGAAGAAGGGCGAGGAGGGGGCGGGGTTGTAGATGTGGGTGAAGGTGGCAAGGTTGGGGGAAGTGATGAGCGCATCCTGGTAATAACAATAGTGTTATGCAGTGATGATACACTGAGAAATAAGACTTACCCACGCATAAATATAATTATACACTGACTGTCAAAATATGGAAATGTTAATGTGTTAATAAAAAATCAAGTACCATACAGTCTTACGCGTAATACTAGAACAATGCAGGTAATTTAACTACATAAGATAAGTATAAAGTCCTTGATTTTAACTATTACAATTCGATGGATATTTGGGGTTCCTTTTAAATGGCCTCCCTCAATTCTTGCCTATCTTTCGTGCCGCTTCGGCGGCACATATACTAAAATTGGAACGATACAGAGAAGATTAGCATGGCCCCTGCGCAAGGATGACACGCAAAATCGTGAAGCGTTCCACATTTTTTAGCACCGCAATATGTTGCTCTACAATTTTTATTAAGTAATTTGTGTAATTTGTTTAATATTATTAAAGTTATCAACATATTGACGTATTTTTTGGGAAAACGTTTGCGGCAAGACTGATGGAGCAAACGTTTGCAATTCGAGAACTTAATTCATAAAACATTAGCCGTTAATATGTGAGCAGTCGTGGCCGAGTGGTTAAGGCGTTGGACTTGAAATCCAATGGGGTCTCCCCGCGCAGGTTCGAACCCTGCCGGCTGCGAAACAATATTTTTATTCTCATGTCCCCCTCTTTTTTAATCATTCTTAATCTTGTTCAACATTTTATATAACTCTGTATAATGACGTATAACCGTATACTTAATAGGCCAGCACTGTTGTATGCAGCGCCATCTATCTATTTTTTCAACACTTAATCCCATTAAACATACTACACAACCCTCTAGTTGTTGGCATCGTTTGGACTCCAAGAGGACAGTAAGTGATCATCTCTAGGTTGTCCATACTTTGCCCCACTTGACTCAGGTCCAGAGATGGCAACCCAGAGAGGAGGGATTCAAAGCAAGGCTTGCTTGGCTTCGTAGTCAAAGAGGAGGAGGTTGTCAGGGTTCCTGTTAAATATTAACAATATACCGGGTAATTCCAAAAGTTGTGAAAAGTAATCACCCCCTTATCTATGGCCAAAATGGTCATAATGAGCCATATTATATGCCAAATATTAGGTAAGAGTGGGAAATTTGATAATATTCTTGAATTAACATAGAGATAGTTATATTTTTATTTTCAATAAGCTTCAAAACATTTGCCAGTATATGGGTGAATTCCATTTTTCTGGGAAAACACCAAGACTGTAGTATTCAAACTTTTGGTATTTCACTGACTGGAATAACCAGAAATGTACAAACAAGTCTGAAACTTACTGAGTCATAGTAGTAATAATAAGTTGTCCGAAATAATCCTGCATTGAACTACACTCTGAAATAGTGTAAAAGCCGTGTTGAGGCCCTGTGACGTTCCAGTACCATTACATTGAACATTTTTTGCCAGAATCCTGATTAGTAAGTTACTCCTCAAATACACTAAAGGTTTTTCAAAATACATTTTGTCCAAAATAATCCGTCACTGAAATACACTCGGAAACTTGTGAAAAATGTGTCAAAGTAGTGTTGAGGCCCTGTGCCAATCAAGTACAATTAAGTTGCATTACTTTCCTGGTGCCTTGTGTATTATTTTAGTTGCCATCACATAATGGACCTGTAAAGCCTCTTTTTACTTTGGCATAGGTAATCCCTGTCAATCTTGTAAGAACCGTTAGCAAAAAGAACAATATTGGACATAGGTTGATCTTAAAATATGCAGGCAGTATCATTAAAAGCCCTTTAACTTTTTTATTAGGAATTTCCTCACCTTGGCATTGGCAGAGATAGATAGAGAAGGAGTTCTTCTCCCTAACAATGCAAACGGCGTGGTTGGACCTTACGGGGACTGTGAATAATGAGCTCCAAGAGTCATGGGACAGGAGCTCTTTTTTCACGGCAACAATGAACATTTTTGCAAGAAGACTGATCAGCTAGTTTTCCCCTCAAATGCACTATAAGTAAACATTTGTAGTTACTCTTGTATGGCTATGCGTAAATAGCCTATGTTGAGTAGTAATGATCTTAACCATAATCATATTAATATGCATGTTAATCTCTCCAAAAGTTCATAGACTGAATGAGAGGTTGCGTGCTTCAACCTCCTCCCGTTTCTTGCGGCCTTCTGCTAAAGAAGTTGATGACCTGAGCAAACTCAGTTTAGCTTTCTACCAACGCTGGCAGTGGGGCTGGGGCGTGTACCCCTTTTCACGAGTAGATTGAGATCTTTTTGTCAGGGATGCCTGATTGGAGATTTTATTTGCCTCAGATTCGTAAATCTGAAATAATTTTGACCTCTTTGGCGACTCGAAAAAAATATTCTGCGGCAGAAATAGATTAATAAAATAATTTTTGGATGAGTTTGTGTTTTGCGCCATTTTATAATGTGTGTGTACTGATTTGGAAAAAAGTTGGCCCCTGTTTCCTAAAATATCTGGCAACCCTACTTTTTGATGAAAGTATCAACAAAAAGTTACTCCGCCGAGCCGACTCAGTCTCAGTGTTTCTCGATTCCAAAGGCCTCTCTAGTGTCCCCCGTTGCCCTCTTTTGTGCCCCCTACCCGGCGTGTTGAACTGTTCCCTGCAATCTGCGTTAGAGCATGGCGTCCGCGTCCTCGTCCACCGGGGCCTCCACCTCGGCCCGTTCGGCATCGGAGCGCGCGCTCTTTGAACAAGCCCTCCTCAGGGACGGCTGCATCGACAGCGACGACATCGCCGAGGAGACCAAGAACTCAGCCATCTTTGACGAGTTGACCAGGCTCAACCGGAAGGGCTTCATCTCCGCTGCCGACCTCCAGGAGTTCTACCCCAGCGACATCTCACGCTCAGCAGTGGCAGCCGTGACCACCCTAATGGTGAGAGACTCAATTAGTGGGACATTCCATTTTTTAGTGACGGGTTGTAAAACTGACATCTTATGTTTGTACGAGCAATATTATACTTTGTCCATTATAAGTAGCCGCTATCTTCAGTATAGTATCAAACACATCTCGGAAATTCATCATCATATTTAAAGATAATAACTAGTCCAGGGTAACAATAATGAATTAATATTATCTTGCAGGTGTGTTCCCAGGAAGACTTCGATGAGGCCGCCATTCTGAAGCGCCTGAGGCAGCCGGGTCCGCTCGCCTCCGTGGCTCCCATTCCCAAGAGCTGGACCAAGACGGTCGCCGCCATCCGCTCGGTCAAGCAGGACTTCGATATGTCCTTCCCCATCAAGGAGATCCGCAGGGTGAAGGCGGAGAAGCTCATCAAGAGACCGGGCAGGCAGGGACTTGTGCACTACACCCCGGCTGTGATGTCAAAGGTAAGCAAGAGGCCGTTACTGGATTTCTGTAAAAATGACTATTTGTATTCTTGCCCTTCTCAAGATAGTGTCTTGTCAGAACCAGTTCGTTTTATGGAAGTATTTACTCCGGCCGGCCATTATTTATCTTATCTCATGCATAAAAAGTATAAAAAATACAGGGGATTGTACACTCTAGAATTTCTTGCATATACTTGTATACTGATTTAGACCTTAGAATTAAATTACACTTGACGAAAATTTAAGTATCAGCAGCAGCCTCGTCCTTCTAATATTTAATCGTTGCTGTAGTATTCATTTTTTTATTATTCAAATTCCTTGAGAGCAAGGTTAGGACATGTAAAATATCTGGAAAGCAGAGCTAAAAGTTCACAAGTCCCTTTCAGGCAGCTTGTGCTGAAGCAGTATTCAAGCAAACCTTTTCAGCTGTCCAAATTATAAGAAGCAAAAGGTGCCAAATATGTGTGTTATAATTCTATAAAGAGCTAGAAATGTGCCTTTTTAAGAGTGTTTAACCCCTTATATATGTTTATAGTAACAGTAAAAACTATAAAAACCATGTAAAAATTCCGATAGGTCTTCTGCTAGAGAACTCTTATCATTTGGACAGCCGTTTTGTCTTTATTATATAACCTGGATTCAAATCTATTTTGTCATTTATTTCAGATCTTTCTGCACATGACCAATATCGCGCGCGTCCATGGCATGACCGCAAACCTGGCCAACACACGCTACGAGGAGCTTGAGAAGAGGGTCAACGCTGACAAACACATCAAACTGGAGCTGCCCAAGGGACGCCGGTGAGGCTTAAAATTAACAGGGGTGCCAGTTTGGATAAATTCGGACTCGCTCTATGAAAGATCCTTATTTATGAAACTCATTTGAGATATATTTTGGGCATGGCCTTTTGTGTCGCATCAATCCGCCGATTTGTGTCAAAATGTAAAGCTTAAAAACAATCAAAACAAGCGCAGAGAAAGAGCTTCCTTTTCTCACGTTAGCCGGAGTCCAACATTAAACTCAAAAAGGACTACTTAGGCCCAAATACAAATATAACGTCTTCTTTAGCACCAAGAAGGAGCTTCGAGCTTTTTAAATTAGTTGGACTCTGGCCTTTGACAAACTCCCTAATCTAATATGATCTCCACCCGCAGGGACAAGTTCCTCGCCACCTGCATTCGCGCCGTGCAGACGGAGAGGGCGCCAGTCGGCATGACCAAGGTGTTTTGTAAGAGCTTCCTGGACCGTCCCGCGGGGAAGTATGCGGAGGATGATGAAGTGTGAAGTGTGATCATGGTTATTAATCTTGTTTAAGAATACATGTCAGTCTGTTCCATTGATACGACCAAATCATTTACTCGCCATAATGTTCGGTATCAAAGTTCAGAAATATCTCTAGTTCGGTTCTCTATACAGAGAGGAAGCTTTTAAAACTCCTCATAATCGTCATTAGGTACTCCTACGCCGCAGTCTTGAGCTGCTACTACGCCGCCTCCACGAGGTTCTACTACAACGCCCTCGCCAGCTACCATGCGGGTCACTTGCGACAAGTGTGCCATTGATGGCCTTCTGGGATCACTTCAAGAGGATTTGCGGTGCTCACAAGTTCAAAACCCTGCTTACCTTGGCTCAGTTGGCTGAAAGAGAAATTGAGAACGAGTCTGGCCACAGTGACTGCCCGCCGCAGGAGGAAAAGCGGGCGGGAATGGTGACGGACATCAAAGAGGCTGGTGCGAGGAACGTGGACGGAAGGTTTAGTGAGATCATCAAGATGGGCAGAGAAGACTGTTGCGAAGATTAGATGGAATCCTTCTAACTGGTGTCCTATCCATGTACTTCTGCTCCATGGTCCAGACCGTGCCGCTCTGGATGTGCTTGGCAAATCTGGAGGCGATTAGGCTTTGTAGAATGGTCACTTTGAACCCAACTAAGTGGTCCTAGTCTCATCTTGACTGAATGTCGTCGTTGCTCCCTTTCTTCTCGAGTTCATGTCCGGATTGATCGAGTCGGACCTGGAGCCGTCGGGGTTCTTCGGCAGTTTTACGAGCGTGTTCAGCCTGCTTTTCTGAGCTAGAATACCTGTTAAATTTTGAAAATCCGTTAATTTTGGGATGAATGGCGTCGATTTAGTCTTTATTATCTTCCCCCTGGTCTCCTGCTCAGGTTCATGTTCTTGTGATAGGAGTAGGGAGTTTTCAATCTGGGGTGGACGGACTCGGGCGGCCAAATGCACCTCGGAATCTTCTCTGCAAGCCCGACCCAATGATGCCGGTCTCATACTGATTGGTGTAGAACTGACATAACGAGCCCTTGTAAGGTCCTCAAGATTCTGTGAGCGGCGCCCGGTTGTTGATCTGGATCGGGAAGAGGAAGCCAGCGAGGGCGAGGGAGGAGAACTTGGCCGGCAGTGATGAAGGTCTCGTCTCAATCGGTGTTGAACTCGCCGAACGCATTTCGCCGAAATCATCTCTCCATCTAGTCCCTTGGCCGGTTGTACTGTGTTCACCAATTTTTTGGAAAAAGTCGGTTTCGGTTTCCGGTTTTTCTGTGCATTACTTAGTGCCATAGACGGTATGTTAGTTATGTTAGTGCTGACATAAAATCTGGGCAATCTACCTATTTTTTTCCTGAAATAAGATTCCATTTGCACTTTTGACGCAAGTTCATTTAAACATTAATAATATTATTATAAATTATATGAAACATCTACAATTACAACCAAAAACCGACATTTTTCAAACCAACGTCGGTTTCGGTTTAAACCCCCGAGAGTCGGTTTTCGGTTTTCGCCTGTCCTTGCCATATCCTTTGGATATAGGTTTGCATTCATCAGTTTGACCAAATTTTTCGTCTTTTTTTGGACATGCGTTTGAATTTGCCGCTTTTCCTTGTGTCGCGCCAATGGCTTCACTGAGCTCTTCTATCATCAGCCTCGCGCTCAGGAATCTGTCGAAATCAAATCAGAAAATAAACAACAGCTGAAAAGGTCTTATAAACGTGGCCTTTGAAATATAGAGCAAAGGCTCCCCTTTCACCCTGGAGGAGTGCAAGTGCAACATCAAACAGTACCATCTGCTGAAGTCAGACACTCTCGTGAGGCGTGCCATGCAAAAGCAGTTCAGTTCCGCAGTCTTTGAAAGGTTCAACCTCACTGCCCGGCAGCGACGGCTTCCGCAAGCCTGGCCGTACACCACCAGTTGCACGAGACGGTGGCCAGTACCAGGTTCTGGTTGTGCAAGATCACTTCACTCTTCACTGCGGACTGCGGACTGAACATGAGCCGAATCATTCATGTCAGCAGGGCCTCACAACCACACAGCGAGCAAGACCCCTCTGACAGCCGCAAGAGGGCAAGGTTTGAGTTCTGCAACTCTCACAGCGTGACCCAGAGGAGTTTGTCCAGCGTCCCTCAACCGCCAAAATGTCAGGCCCTGGGCCGTGTCAAACGCGCATGAAATTTGTGAGATCGAGACTAAGGTGCACACTCGTCGTGGAGGCGCTCAAGCTCGTGAAGGCGCTCACGCTCGCCATGAACTCGCCCACGCACCTGTTTTGGCACTCGCTTACGAACTCGCCCAATAAGGTAATTTACCTACCATTAATTACATCACTTAATCTTAAGAATGATTCAAAAAATAGGAAAAAACATTAAATCGTAAAACTTTCAAAGCCTAAACCATGGATGACTGTAGCGGAAGGATGGAACCTTCACGAATAAGTTGGCACATGGATATTTGAGCAATCCAGTAACAATTTGCCATTAAAGTAACCTTTTGGAATTGTTGGTTCTCACAAGTTTCTTTACTGAACTTCCATTGCTTTATCAAATCTTAAAGACTCAAAAATCACTAAAGACACTGTAATAAGTGTGGGGCCAGTAAGCATAATGTTGCTGTCACCCTTGTACAGAAAAGTTTATAACACAGAATCTGTTAATTTGGCAAGCTGAAGAATTGTTGAAATCAATTTTCAAATATATCAAACCGTTTGGAGATATGATGGCAATTAGGTCACTTAAATGACTTATGAAAAGTGAAAAAATTGACATCATGTTGCTGTTTGGGTCTATCATTGAAGTTCCATCCTTCAGCTACAGTCACCCATGCCTAAACAATTGTAAAAAGTTCCCAAGCCGATTGCCTAGTAAATTGTATAAATTCTAAAGCTTCTTATCATTTGGACAGCCGAGCTGAGGTGGAAGCAGGACGGTGCACCACCACATACAGGCGGCAGGGTGTTGGAGTTCTTAGAGGAGAAGTTTGGGCAGACCGGCAGAGGGTGATTCTGCGTATAGCTAGATCTGAATTACCTGGACGTCTGGCTGTGGGGTCACGAGCAGAAGAGAGATCCAAGGTAAATGGATTAAAGAGATGGTAGAAGCCAGAAGGGATCTTGTCTTCTATTGCAGTGGATACAGTGAAGCGCAGTGTTAGTAATGTGATCAAACGTGCCAAGCTCCGTCTTCAAGAGAATGGCGGCCACTTTAACTGTCCAAATGATAAGAGCTCTCTAGCCAATTTGTAACTCTTCAAACCAGCTAACAAAGACTTTTAACATGTGTTTAATGCTCTGTACTGATACTATTAATGTACATAAGAGGTTAAGGACTCCCTCACAAGCTACTTATTTCAATCTCTTTATAGAATTAGAACAAACTGATTTGGTACCTTTTTCTTCTTATCATTTGGACAGCTGACTTTGAGCAGAAGATGTTAATGAAATGCTGTGTGAAGACATTACCTGATGAAAATCATTTGTAGTGATGAATTGCATTAATATTTTAGGCTTAGAAGTGAAACTGTAATCTTTTTTATTATTAGAAACATATTAACTGGAGATGGAACCGTAATTATTCATTTTATAATTCAGAATTTTAACGAAAAGTTTGTGAAAAGTTGAACTAAATTTGCTGGCTCATATAATTATAAATTGTGGGCCAAATATTAAAAGCAAATGTCTGTATTAAAATTCTAGCTCTTTGGCTCTTGAGAACTGTCGAAAATCTAATTTAAGAATTACGTTTCACATGTAATTCTTCCCAATGCCTGATTAATATTACATATAAAGGATCAAGAGGATCAATTGAATTCATACATGTTAAAACTATCTCATTCCAGAACGTTCCCATCGACATCGCTCCACCCCCGCCCACCGAGAACTCCTCTGGCTATCCAACGAAGCAGCCACGAGATCTGAACCGAGCAACGCAACGGCCTTCAAAGGGGATCCAACGGTGGCTCAAAGAGGTCGAGCAGCACGCCAAGGTGCTCAAGGGGAACCGGCTGCGTAGAGCCCATCGCCGGAGGGCGCTTCCAGTGCAACCATGCGCGCCAAAGGGGCTGGAGGTGGGCGCGCGCCATAAGAAAGTGTTGTGGCTGGTGCGGCGGCCGGACGATCCAAGCCGTCTGAGGTCGAATCTGAGCCGTCTGAGGTCTAATCTGAGCCATCTGAGGCCAGAAGTGGGATATTAAGATATCCGCTCCCAGATGCATGCACCAACCGTGGAAAACTGATGAGAACCAAGTGCAAAGTTCGGGGGAACACCAAATTTCGTCTGACGGGACTTGCAAAGGCACCGTCACGCATTCACGCAATCTTTCGCTGCGCGGTGAGAGAACAGACTGCTGCAGATAGCCTGGAGAGGCGTCCGTGGCAACAACAGCAGCGTCTAAAAGAACCAGAACATGGAGACTAGGTTGCCTAATTGGGATCACTAGGAAACGCGTTCAGGGACTTCATCATGGCTGAGGACAAGAACTGGAGACACGGGCATGCAGCAAACGAGTCCAAGGGCGTAAAGCAGCGTCAGGAGAGCGAATGCGAGTGCACAAAGCACAACGGGAGGCCTAGGGAGGCGAAGACATCCTCACGGAGGGTCCCATTGTACAGTGTCCAAAGAAGTCATGCAGTGCCAGGCTACGGAGCCAAACACGTCCAAGGGATGGGCGCCGCTGTACAAAATTGTGCAAGGCTGGCAAAGGTCGCAGACAAAGCCGTCCACAGTGGACGCACAGCAACGCCAGGAGAGCGTCTTCAAGCCCCAGGGGCAAGGCCGTCCTCAGTAGAGGGCGCATTGGAGTGACAGGAGTGCCAGGAGTGACAGGAGTGCCAGGAGTGACAGGAGTGCCAGGAAAGCGCATTAAGTCGAGCCAGATCCGGCCAAAGCCAGAGGTGGCAAAGCCGTCCTCTCAAGAGAGGGCGCAGTCGTGGCAAGGCCGCGGAGAGCAAAGCCGTCCCAGAAGGGCGCAATCAATCACTAGGAGTGTGTATATGAGTTGGAAAAGGAGAATTGCCGAGAAAGAATAATGTATTCCAATTTTACATTTACTCTGTGTCGCATTCATTGTATGAGAGTAATCACACAAAAACAATTTAAGTTTCTTTCCATCGTGCGTGTATGTCCAAAGATATTGATTAAAAATAAAAAAAATATGAAATAAGTAAAACTGTGTACTTATTTCCCCTTTATCCACATGCGCGTTTACCGAGAATACGTAATATGGAAGACTTAAAAAATGAAGTGCTTCTTGTAGAGAACTACATGTACCTATTAACTCCTACAAGAGCACCAGAGGAATGATTTCAATAATACTGCCAAACAGGTGATGTTATGCTCTTGTAAGAGTTGGAGAACTACATGTAGTTCTCTATTAGCAGCACTTCATTGTTTTAATTCTGGAAGGCAATGATTAAGAATTAAACTTTGGTCAAAGAAGTTTCACCAAAGGTGATTCCAAGGCAATTATATTGAGATATCCGTTTAAACATGGTAGTAGTAGCATATTAATATTTAAAGAGTACAGAGGAACCATTCCGACATTTAAAGAGATCCTGAAAGTAGCATGTAATGTTTCAAATTGCGAGTAGAGATCCGACATTGATTATCCGTTCACATAGCTATTAATATTTAAATTGTACAATTGAGCACCAATGAACACCGTTACAATGAGTCCAAAGAGTCCAATCGCGCTTCCAAAGATCTCAACGATCATTCTTCTTCAAGTCCGAGACTTTTTGTGGAGCTCGGGAGTGACTTCGGTGCAGAGTTCATTCTGATTTAATCACTCGTGTCTCTCCTGTCTCTCTTCTTTGTCGTTCCAGTCTCGTTGTCTCTCCTCTTTCTCCTGTCTCTTTCCTCTTTCTCCTGTCTCTCTCCCCTGCCGCTGATCACTTCACGGTCACGTGCACCTTGCAGCAAATCCGCTGGTGATCAGACACCGCCCTGCCGTCGGGAAGAACGTCGTGGTGTACGCGATACCCCGAAACGCGCACGTCCACCTTGGAGCTCTTGCTCCTGAAGAAGATGTAGTCGAGGACGGCGCCCTCCGACTGCACGCCCTCCTTCGCCGTGTAGGGGTTCCTACGATGAGCGTAGGTGAAGAACTCTGGATCCTCCTCATGCGCGGGATCCGCGGCGGTCTTGAGCTCCTCTTTCAGGAACTTGATCACGTCGGAGTCGGGGCGGGCGTTGAGATCGCCCAGAAGGAGGACAATGTCGGAGGTGTTCTTGAGGATGTGCGAGCGGAGCTCCTTGACCTGTTCCATCCGGATTGGTGCGTTGTTGATGTGGTCATATTCAGCGACGGTGTGGGCGATGTAAACCGACATCCTGACGTTCGCGCACTCCTGCAGCCGCATGGTGACCACTCCGAATCCTTTGGACACGAGTCCCTCCTGGTCCATCAAGATTCTCCATGCCTCCGAAGGGTTCTTGGAGAATTTGACGAACTCCACCTTCTCGTACTTGAACCTGGAGATGAAGCCGAGTCCGGCGCATCCGGCCGGGTTCAGAATGCCCTTGTGGCACTCTTCTGCATTGAGATCCTCAAACGAGGTCATGGCAAACTGAGCCTTGTTCACCCAGGTAGAGATGGTCCGGTGGGCCGCCGGTGACCAGAGCTCTTCTAGGCCAATGACGTCGTGGCTGTTCATGCACCCGACCACGTGCCTGCCCACGTGCTCCATCCTCGGCACGATGTCGGGCGCGTTCTTGACGTTGATGGCCGTCCTAATCGCCCAAAGGTTCATTTGGGCCACGGAGAAGGTGAAGGTGCCGGGGGAGGACTCGGTGGCCGGGCCGCGGATGATATCTGCAACAAAATACATTCGTTTATTAATTGAATGGTTAGAATTGTGTTGATGAGGCCTTCTTTTAAAATAGAACTTCATTTTGTGTTTAATTGAATGATATTTGGCTTAAAAATAACTTTCAACGGCAGACATTCTAAAAACAGGAAACGGTTGAGCAACTGTACATGTTTAACCATCATTCATGATGAGCACATTTTAAATACTGATAAATACGAATGATCTTACATCGGCGGTAGTCAACCATGACCTTCTTGATCTTCTTGATCTCCTCCTTGTCGGTGATGCCGACGGCGTTGAGGTCGGACTCGTCGATGTAGCTGAAGGCGACCTCAGATTCGTGGGTAGAGAGGGATCTGAAAGGAAACATGATATTGGGATTGGCTTGATACTCAAGACTAAAAATATAAATGATCTAATCATGGAGATCAAGCAAGAATTCCAATGAAGACCTATTGTCAAAGGATCGTTAACTTGACATAATGCTCCATCCCTGCTATTCTAATATATTAATTGCCGTCTATTTAAACTCCTTACCGGACTTTGAGCTTCTTCTGGAAACGCACACGAAGCTTCTTCATCTGGTTCTCGTCGATGTGCGCGCCGAGCAACGTCATCGCGTGGCCCTTGAAGGTGGTGGCCATGGCTGAGAGGGCGGGGCACACGACGGGAGGGCGGGGCACACGGTAAGAGGGCGGGGCACTTTTTGGTGGACTTTGAGAAAGTTGGAGACGATGTGCAGAGCTGGGGTTTAGAGGAGCGGCACTGTTTACATATTTCGAAGCTGAGCACTCAGCAGGCTGAGTAGTGGGGGAGAGGCTGAGTCGCAGAAATGCGTCAATTCGCAAGGTAACTTCACTTTTTGCCCGCTAGATGGTGCAAGTGTCATGTAATCCATTTATGGCGACACCTAACGGTGGCTTTGGGAAGCTTGACGATGAGAACCAATGAATTTTAACATGTAGAGAGGAAAGGAAGATAGTCAAGAACTGATACTCCGCTTTAAGTAAACATTGATATGTTTCCGGGACTCCGCTTATAGATTTTGTGAGTAAAAACCTCAGAATCCGCAGGATCTGCAGGAGGATATTGCTCCGATTATTAGAGATTTTGTGATAAAAACTAGGAAATGTTCTGAAGGAAACACCGGAACACAAATAGCATCATCCTTTTGTGTATAAAAAAAGGTTTTTTCTTTCCTCTCTTTAGTATTAGTTCAATGTATAAAAACACTCAGGGAGAAACATGATATTTTCTACGCTACTCCCTTTCTATCCAACTGGTGTGGTGAGTTGTCCTCCTCTCTGCATGCCAGCGACTTCTACATGCTCATCTAGAAATCGAACGGTTGTTTCTGCCCAATGAACTTTAACCAGGGAAGTGAGACAAGATGGAAGACGGGAAACTATCTATAATGGGGAATAATTCAAATAGATCAGAAGAAGAGACTGTATAACTGAAGCCTAACATACTTCACTTGTTATACTATGGGGGCTTCCTTTATTACTTGATCATTAGGTTACTCTTTTCGCCTACCTAAAGAATGGGAATTATGGTAGTAAGATCACAAAACCTTAGCATTCAAAAAAGAGTTTGCCATTTGATGACCTCCGCGAGGCAAAAGAAATAATGAAGAAACCCCTCATAAAGGAAATTGCGAGAGAAAGGCTAAAGGAGTATTAACTTAATAAAAAGTTACAGGGCTTCTAATGATGTTGCATGCCTATTTTAAGATCAACCTATGGCAAATATTGTTCTCTTTGCTAATGGTTCTGGCAAGATTGACAGGGATTGCTTATGCCAAAGTAAGAAGAGGCTCTACAAGTCCATTATGTGATGGCAAACCAAAATAATACACAAGGCGCCAATAAAGTAATGCAACTTAATTGTACTTGAATGGCCCAGGGCCTCGACGCTCCTTCCACACAATTTCAGAGTGTATTTCAGTGACGGATTATTTCGGACAAAGTGTATATTATAAAACTTATAATGTATTTGAGGGGTAACTTACTGATCAGGATTCTTGCAAAAAATGTTCCATTTAATGGTACTTGAACGTCACAGGGCCTAGACACCACCTCCACACAATCTCATAGTGTAGTTCAACGCAGGCTTATATAGGAAGAGCTGTATTTTCAAAAACTTATAGTGCATTTGAGGGAAAACTGGCTCATCAGTCTTCTTGCAAAAATGTTCATTGTTGCCGTGAAAAAAGAGCTCCGGTCCCATGATTCTTGCAGCTCATTAGTCACAGTCCCCGTCAGGTCCAACCACGCCGTTTGCATTGTTAGGGAGAAGAACTCCTTCTCTGTCTATCTCTGCCAATGCTAAGGTGTGGAAATTCCTAATAAAAAAGTTAAAGGGCTTCTAATGATGTTGCATGCCTATTTTAAGATCAACCTATGTCAAATATTGTTCTCTTTGCTAATGGTTCTGGCAAGATTGACAGGGATTGCTTATGCCAAAGTAAGAAGAGGCTCTACAAGTCCATTATGTGATGGCAAACCAAAATAATACACAAGGCACCAATAAAGTAATGCAACTTAATTGTACTTGAATGGCACAGGGCCTCGACGCTCCTTCCACACAATTTCAGAGTGTATTTCAGTTTGTGATTATTTCGGACAAAGTGTATATTATAAAACTTATAATGTATTTGAGGGGTAACTTACTGATCAGGATTCTTGCAAAAAATGTTCCATTTAATGGTACTTGAACGTCACAGGGCCTAGACACCACCTCCACACAATCTCATAGTGTAGTTCAACGCAGGCTTATATAGGAAGAGCTGTATTTTCAAAAACTTATAGTGCATTTGAGGGAAAACTAGCTGATCAGTCTTCTTGCAAAAATGTTCATTGTTGCCGTGAAAAAAGAGCTCCGGTCATATGATTCTTGCAGCTCATTATTCACAGTGTGTGATGTGTAATGTCTAATGAGAAATTACTTTTTTTCTAAAATTTAGCAATTACTGGTAATTTATTACATGTAATTCATTACTTTAATGGCCTAGTTACTGTATGAAAGCAAGATTCCGTTGGGCAAAAATTCAACACTGTCTCAGCGCTGACCTTTCTCCTCTTTTGTATGGTGTGTGCTTGAGACATATAACTGGCTTTTGCCCTCAGCTGAGTCCACCACTGAAACAATCAGACACTCAGTTTTGGAGGGAGGAGAAGTTCCTCCTAGGTTTCGTGATTTTTAAGCCAAAACCCCGAAATTACTATGATTGTTGGAATAGATCAGAGCAGACCCAAACAAAAGACCCTTCATTTTGCCGATCGCTAAGAGCAGCTGCAATCCACGTCTCTTGATGATATTGTGCAGCAAAGATTCATTTACGGCTGAAAAAGAAACAAAGTCATAATAATAGTAATATAACTACAAAATATTCTACCTCGTGCATTTTCAAATCAGCCTTCATATAAGATAATCGTGGAATCTAAGGTAGCATCAATAATCGAATATTGTAATTGAGCCTAAGCATAAGTTTATATATTCAGCCCCAACTAGTAGAACTTGCCAGAGAAGGCGAGCCTACAACCAGTAGCTTGACACATACGGCGGAGATTCAGAACATTCCACTTTTGCTGGTTCTGGGTCATTAATATAAATGATAATTTAATATAAAACGAAATGGGCTCAGCAATAATTTTGAGTTCATTCGTTTGGAGGTGAGAGAAATTCTGGGCCACCCAGCAGCAAATCAATAAGTAAGCTGAGCTATGCTGAGTGGGTCAAGATTGGTTGTCCCCCTCTGGCGGATTTTCATGGAACTTTGACATACGTAATGCAGATAGGATAATTGCGAGCCGTGCAACGCATCTTGTATTAGAATCAAAGTTGAAATAGTAATTATTACTGCATACTGCAATTCTTCTCATTCCCAAAATATTAATAAATCGAGCAGCTGGCTGGTGAGTTATAGGAGTGGTCCAAGGGAGTGTTAGATGCGGAATCCATGTTTATTTCGCTAATCCTGTCAATTGTTTTAGTAACATTAATGTCATTATTCTTATAATATGCTTACTCGTCCGTCGGTATAGTCATACTCATGATTAAGCATCCTTTAAAAATAAATCAATCGCAATTCATATAGAGTACCTGATCAATTGTAAATTATACAAAATAAATCGGAATCTTATGTCACGATTAACGAAATAATCGG
>LR137244.1:6730-30723 GCA_900659605.1 Tisbe holothuriae | reverse complement strand
ATTCCCCTTTCACCTGCCATTGTTGGCTCTGCCGATGCATGGTCAGGGGCACGAGATACGTGCACGTTTAATTCGGTTTTGGTTCAAAATACTTGCTGTTTATGTGAGAAGGTGAGTGAAATAAAATTTATAAAAACAAACCTTTCCTGTTTTATTCGCCTCCTTTCGGGTTTTCATCACTGTAGTAAATGCTATAGCAAGAAATTGCTGTAGTACTTCGAGAACTTTTTACAATTTGTTCAAATGTCCAGGGAGTAGTTTCAACGTCCAGCCACCCACTATTTATTGGGGACTGGCTTTGCTAGCGTAGAATGAATATCCTACGCCTAAGGCTCCTGTTTCTATGTTGGAAGGCATTAACTCGTTTATATCTATATTTTACTAAAACGAATTGTTTTTTAAAAATACAGTGCAACAATTTTAAGTCTTCTTGTCGCAATAGAGTAACCTAAAATACCTGGTACTGTTTAGAAGTTTTAAGTCCTACCTCCAGAATTTCATTCTGAAATAATTCCAAGTGAAATGTGTACATTTTTTTTTTTTCAAATCTGGAGTTCTGGTTTAACTGAATGCAACACCTGGAGCTCACTAATCTAGGAGCGTATCATAAATAAAATATCACAAAATCACTCAATTAATTTGTATCATGCCGCTAGAATGAAGGACTGCAATCAGATGATGGCAGAATCGTTGACTAGATTGGGAGGCGGGGATTGCACTGGCCTCGCAGACTGACCGGACGAGGCCGTCAGGCCGATTTTTACGACCTGAAAAATATGCAATGAAATATAATGTATAATTTGCTTCAATGTTTCTGTACCTCATCCAAGAAGTATCGGACCGTGGCGTAATACTGAGGACACGACCACGTCTCGTTATGAGACCCTCCCGGAAACCTCGCCATCTTCTTGGTCTCCGCCCCGCACGAGTGGTACAACTCCTGCATCATCTTGGGCGGGATGAGCTGGTCTGCCGAGCCGGAGAGGAAGAGCGTGGGCACGCTGATGCGACAAACCTTCCAGCGGCTCTTGAACTGGTTCTTGAAGAACCAATTGGGAAGCATGCGCACCAGGCGAAAGTCGAAGAGCGTCCGCGCAATGTCGGGGATGGAGCTGAACGTGTTTTCCACCACGAGGCTGCTGATCTTGTCGCGGTTCTCCGTCCGGGACGCGAGCTCGATTGCTACAGCTCCTCCTATAACAGAACACATGGTTATGAAGGGTTAAAATGGGGATGGGTGATAAATATTAAGAGTCATCCGCTCCAATAAACAGCATTTCGTACCTAATGAGCGCCCAAAGACTATGATCTTGCTCGTGTTGATGTCCGTTCTTGAATTGAGGTAGTCGAGCCCGGCCTGCGCGTCCATGTACAATCCCTCCTCACAAGGTGTCCCATCTGAATGCCCATAACCGCGGTACTCCAAAAGGCACAAATTGAGGTCGAGATTGGCGTACATGCCCTTGGCGTTGAGCAGCCTATGACCAATGTTCCCAGCATTGCCATGTAAGAATAGAAGCGTGGGCGCCTCCTTGCCCTTGTCACCAGGCTGCTTTATCATGAACAGGTGCAACCTGGTGCGGTCTTTGGCCTTGATGTACGCGCTCTCAAACGGCAGACCCACCATGGTGGGTGATGGCACAAACACACGCGACGTCGATGGCTGGTCTGGATGGTAGAGCAGGCGGTCTCCGGCGTGATAGAGCAGGCCGGAGAGACCAAATAGCACCAGCAGGAATGCAAGAGGCCCGCCACACAGCCAGTAGAGCAGCACAATGGCGAGCAGAGACGCTGATGAGACGGCCCAGAACTTCCTCAAGAGCCCCATGACGATGCGCGCGATGATCTTGATGAACATGAAGTCTGACGCCTGCTGCGGCGAGGGCGGCGGCGGCGTCTGGTGCATGGGGAGGAGGTTGGCGCCGCTCTTGGACGGGGCTGAGGCTGATGAACTGTTGACGGCTGGTGGCGCCGTCACGATGGTGGGCGCGTGTGACGACGACGGCGACTCTACTGCCGGCGACTGTGGGTCGTCCATGAGCAGTCGGGTCTCCTCGGCGCTTCCACCTTTGCTGCCCTTTCCGCTGCCAGACGACGACGCCTGACTGGACGATGATCCGAACATGATGACGTAGGCGATGGAAGGTCACACTTTCAGCTCAAAGCATCGGTCGCTTGGCCATCTTTCTCTTCTGCTCAGGTAATTCACCGTTCGTTCGTCTTTTTGGCCTTGCTATGTTTATGCTGATTTTGCCTTTCTTTGCATTTGAAGTTTGGTCAACACTGCTGTCGAGACTCTTTCTCTCTCTCTGCTGCCGACGAGGACGAGCCAAGACTGGGACGGCAAGGACGATGACCGAAACACGTTTGACACAAAGAAAGGAACGTTTTCTTTAAAGGCTCATTTTTATATATGAAACTTGTGAAGAAGCAAATGTTTTCAGCTGTGTCGTTTCGATTTTCTCAATATCCACTGAGTAGCTGCGCGTGAGAAGTGACAGCAGCTGAGCTACAGCAGAGCAACGGGAGAGAAAATCAAGTGACTCAGCTCACGATCACTCGAATTCTCCGGCACGGAAAAGCCGCTAGATGGAGTACAAAGGCCTAATCAAGGAATTCGTTACAGAATATCGACTTCCATGGCCTATAGCCTAATATTTTTTTCAGGTTAAAGTTTTCCAATTTCATTCTGAAGCATTATGGGCCCTATTATCTTACATCTACATTATCTACAATTCACATATTGTAGCATTAAGTTAAAGGCTATAACTAAAGCATTCTCCAACATTCAAATTGCTTAACCTCCAAGTACAAAGAAGTAAGAAAGCGAACCTTTCACAGAATGTGTCGCGCCGCAGATTAGGTTATTAAAATATTCAAATTACGAATTAACTTATAATATGTAAATATGAAGATTTGTTTTCCCCAGTGCAGTTTACAAACCAGGCCTAATAGCTCTTGACAACGTCATTATTGAATGAAATTAACTTACAGTATGTATGTACTCGTACTTACGTTGAAATATGCGAAGAAACAATAAAATATCTAAACTTTTTCATTAAGATATTACCAAAGATAATTAAAAGTGGATATTACCAGTTTTTATTTTTAATAGCACAGGAAAATTTCTTACTGTTCTTGTATAATTTTATTACAGCATTTGAGATGCAAAATCACCATAAAATCAAAATATTAGTCCTGCAATATTTTTTTTTCTTAGCTCCGACCGGAAAAAGGATGCACGCTCCTCTACTATAAAATTATTCGTATTTAGACTACATTTTCCCTTTTTTCATTGATGAATAAGCTCTTCCTTCTACGGCTATTTGCTCTTGTTCAGGAAGAGCAAATAGTTTTCTTGATTTAATGTTTTCCTCTTGTATGTCACATAAATCAAACATATGCCCTGGAGAAAGCATATTACGTTTGACGCTCCACTTTTATATCTCAACATATCCTCTTGGATGCATTCCAAGTCGTAAATTCAACGGGGAAATGCAACATTTGTCGTCAAATGTAGCGAGTTTCATGCCTCAAAAGATTAATAGCACAAATCACAACCTATAATTTTCTCAAACCATCAAATGTAAACGGTCTTTGTAACAACATTATTTCGCACTGCATTACACATTATCCTGCTTTCATTAGACTCTCTGAGGTCTCCCCTCCCCTCATGCACACAATATAATAACCCAACAATAGTCGTTGGCTCGTAATCACAAAGCCAATATGATTAATTGATTAGGCTCTGCGGCCAGGGCCTCTTGGCATGAGATCGAGGTTGAATGCAGCAGGGTTGCCACTTTATTCATTGCTTAACATACACAAGCAATGACTGTACATTGAGGTAGAACAAGTATAATTTGGCGGCCTCCACTGACGCGATGGAGATGAGGAAACTACATTGTACGCATGCTTTCAATATAACAATAATACACTCAAAAGAAAGGAAGTAAAAAGAATGATCTTATTCCGAACTGTTTCCAAGCAAAAGTTTTTTTTATTCCGCCCGATCGAAGGCTCTCGTAAAAAGGTTTATCGCCGGGGGGAAAACTTTACTTATCCGCATTTTCAGTCTGATTGCAGCTCATTTTTTAAACATGGTGGAAATCCTCTGTGGCATTCCTTCAAACGTGCAAGTTTGGTGCCATTTGTCGCCAGTTTAATACGGTCTGTCAACATAGAAACAGCGACAGTTGCCATATTGCAGTCTAGACTTTATTTTGTCTTCGACATGAATTCCCAATGACATTTGAGATGCGGAAGGAATTTGATCTTGAACGTAAGATTCTTCGCACGTATAATCTGAGAGGTGCCAAAAGAACAGCTGGAGTACACATAATGAACATCTTTTTCGAATCATTAGTTATAAAGTTCACAGTGCAACTATGTGAGACAAAATTGTCGCTTTTATATCAATATACCCATTGGAGTGCACGTATATATTTTGCACTGGGCCATAAAGTATTTTTAAAGGAAATAATGAGACCGCGTTCATTGCACCCATGGTGTACTTGATTGAGAGTGTCGAGATTTCTTTTCCCCTCGAATCCCATCCCGCCCCAATCGTTTTGTTCTGAGACCTTTCTACTTTTTCTTCTTCCACCGAAAGATATATTGAAGTTATGGCAGCTGAGTAAAGTGAGCAGCAGGCCCACAAGGTTTTTTTTCATCTATTCGTGGGGCAGGACCATCATCATCATCTTGAATTCCCAGAGGGAGGAGGCGGCGAAAAAAGAAAGTGCATGACTGTGCCGAATGTATACACACGCAGAAGAAACTATTTTGAAAAGAAGAAGAAGGAGAGGGACCTCCACGCTCCCTCCTTTGCTCAACTTCTTGCATGCCTTTTTCTTTACATTTTTCTTCCTCCAAAGCAGCTTTCTTTCTCTCTTTCCCTTCGGGCGCTATCCTCATCATCCTCATCATTGCCACCGCGCGCGCTTTCCCCTCCACTTCAACCCCAAAGTTTGATATCTGCAATGCTCGTTTTTCGCAGAAGAGATCGGCGCTTGCTCGCCCTCTTCCTCCTACTCCCCATTCCACGGCCTCGCTCTCTGCACGCACACGCCTACTTGCTTTCACCGTTCGCTCCGTCAGCAGTATAAATCTTGCTGCCTTTTAGTCAACAACTGTATAACGCCACTCGCTAGAGAGTTTTTGTCTGTGTGTGTGCCATAATCACTCAACGGAACACTGCCCATACTTTTCAATGTATACAAAGCAGATTAAGGCACATCAAGGGCTAATCATGACAGCCTGACAGAGAGCATTCGCTGACATCCGTTCATATTTAGATACAGGCGACCTTTAGGGCTCTCTTTTACATGTTATTACTCGTCCACCCTTAAGAAGAAGCACGACCTGCCTTGCATACTCAAGTTCACCTGTGTTTAGGCCATGGGTGCAACAGCTTTAGTAGCTACCTCTGCTAGCCTGCTGCAGCTCTCCTCCGTCCGCCACCGGGTTCAAAGGTAGAGCAGCTAGAGTTGTAACATCAACTGACGAAAAACTCCTCTTTGCCGCGACTTGAATGAGGCAGGTATAACAAAGCCGAAAAAACTACCACCACCACCAAGCGGAGGAGCACCAACAGAGCCGTTTGAAGGGAACAAGAAAAGAAGAAGAAGAAGCAACGCCTTAAACCTGAGATTGGAAAACAGTGATTGGAAAATGTGAACTTTAAAAGATTGATCGAGTGCGCAAGTAAATCTAATAATGCGGACATTGTCAAGACGAGGCAGCAAAATGTCTTCCTCGAATATTTACAGATCCGCCCTGAGCGGCATCATGTTTTTCATCCTACTCTCATTGCTGCCATTGAGCAGTGCCGAATACCTACAGAACACATACAAGGACACCCGAACCTACTATGACCGATACTTGCTCGACTCTCCTTATAATCTGTGCCGCGATCCGCTCCTGGCCAACTCCAACGTCTCCGCGACGACGTCCGCCAGCCAGCGCACGAGCGAGAACGCGCGTCTCTGGGGCGGGTCCGCGTGGACGGCGGAGAACTCGGACTTCCAGCAGGCGCTCGTGGTCGACATGGGCGCCATCAAGAACGTCACTGGCATCGCCACGCAGGGCCGAGCGCACAGTGACGAGTACGTGATCGAGTACCGCATCCAGTACGGCTCTAACGGCAAGGACTGGATTGACTACAAGGAGGTGGACGGCTCGCCGAAGCTGTTCCGAGGAAACGAGGATGGCGATTACGTCGTTAGGAATGACTTTGACCAGCCCATTATTGCTCAGTGGATCAAGCTGAACCCGACACGCTGGGCGGACCGGATCTCTGTCAGACTGGAGTTCTACGGATGCGACTACATCCCAGATGTGCTTCACTTCAACGGGACGTCGTTGATCATGCGCGATCTTGCACGCCATCCAGTGGCATCCCTCAGAGACACAGTCCGGCTCAGGTTCAAGACCAATCATGAAAACGGCGTGATTTTGTACAGTAGGGGGTCCCAGGGTGACTATATTGCTCTGCAACTCGTGGAGAACAGGTTGCTGCTGAACATGAATCTTGGCGGGCGTATTGGAACCTCTATGGCATTGGGATCACTTCTGGACGACAACCTGTTCCACGAGGTGGTCATCTCACGCGAGCGTAGGGACGTCATCCTGTCCGTGGACCGCGTCCGCACTCGCGACCGCATCAAGGGAGACTTCCACAAGCTGAACCTGGACCGGCACCTGTTCATCGGCGGCGTTCCCCATGTCGAGGACGGCCTCGTTGTCTTTGAGAACTTCACCGGCTGTATCGAGAACATGTACCTCAACCACAGCAACGTCATCGCCGGGTTCAAGGACGGCATTGCGTACGACGACAGGTTCTACAACTACGAGGACGTCGGTGGCGTCATCAAGGGCTGTCCCGTCGACTACTTCACCGTGCCGGTCACATTCAAGAACGAGCAGAGCTTTGTGCGCCTCACTGGTTACGAGGGTTCATACTCAATGAACGTGAGCATGGAGTTCCGCACCTACGAGGAGAACGGACTGCTCATGTTCCACCGGTTCAGCTCCGAGGGCCATGTCAAGCTCTTCATGGAGGACGCCAGGATCAAGGTGGTCATCGTGGCTGCGGACATGCCCCAGGTCGAGATTGACAACTTTGACCAGACGTACAATGACGGCAAGTGGCACACCGTGGAGCTGGCCATGAGCAAGAATAAGGCTGTCATCACCATTGACAATGACCCAATGGAGACCAAGCGCTTGCTGGACATTGCAACTGGCGCTTACTACATGATTGGCGGTGGCGTGTATGGTGAGATTGGGTTCATTGGCTGCATGCGTCACATCACCATTGACGGCAACTACAAGATCCCCTCCGACTGGAAGGAGGAAGAGTACTCTTCCAAGGACGACGTGGCTCTGGAGTCATGTCATGCGGTTGATAGATGCACGCCAAACCCATGTGAACACGGAGGAATCTGCAAGCAGAACTCTGAGGAGTTCTACTGTGAGTGCGAGGGCACCGGCTACACAGGCGCAGTCTGCCACACCAGTCTTAACTTCAAGTCTTGCGTCCACTACAAGAACGCGCATCCAGAGTCTCACTACGCAGAGACAATCATTGATGTTGACGGAAGTGGGCCCTTGGCACCATTCCCAGTTCGGTGTGAGTTCTTCCCTGATGGGCGTAACATTACCTATGTCGGTCACAGCAATGAGGAGGCAACCAAGGTGGACGGATTCGATGAGAAGGGCAGCTTCAAGCAGACCATTTACTACGACGCATCAATGGAGAACATGGAAGCCATGATTAACAGGTCGTTGGCTTGTGTGCAGAAGCTTGGTTATGACTGCAAGCGGTCAAGGCTGTTGAACACCCCGGTGAGGGACAACACCAACTTCTCTCCATTCGGCTACTGGGTGTCCAGACAAAACAAGCCCATGGACTACTGGGCTGGCTCTCTCCCAGGCTCCCGCAAATGTGAGTGCGGTCTGCTCGGCGTTTGCTTTGACCCTGACAAGTGGTGCAACTGCGATTCTGGCCATGACGATTGGCTGTGGGACGGTGGTGAGATCTCTCAAAAGGAGTACTTGCCAGTGCGAGCTCTTCACTTTGGAGACACTGGCAACCCTCTGGACAGGAAGGAGGGTCGCTATACCCTTGGCCCACTTGAGTGTGACGGAGACAACCTCTTTGACAATGTGGTCACTTTCCGTCGTGACGATGCCATCATTGAACTCCCATCTGTCGAGTTCGGCCAGAGCGGCGACATCTACTTTGAGTTCAAGACGACCTCCATCAAGACCATGGTGCTCATCCACAGCGTGGGCACCAACGGAGACTTCATCCGCGTGTCCCTCATCAGCGGCAACCACATCCAGTTTGAGTATGAGTCTGGCAAGGGTCAGCAGGGTGTGACAGTGGAGACCGCCTACAGGCTGGATGACGACACCTGGCACTCTGTCCTCGTGGAGAGGAACCGTAAGGAGGCGATGGTCATTGTCGATGGAGCAAGGAAGGGGCAGGTCAAGGAGCCGAGGGGACCGGTGAGGCCAATGCTGCTTGACAACCCACTGTATGTGGGCGCAACAAAGGACTTTTCTGATGGATTCGTGGGTTGTATTCGTGCTTTGGTGATGAATGGAGTGGTCGCAGATCTGGTTCACGAGGTGACCAAGAACCCCTGGGGTCTGTATGGTATTGGCGTTGGCTGCCAGGGCAAGTGTGCTAGCAGCCCTTGCATGAACGGTGGTTCCTGCCGAGAGGGATATGATCACTTTGACTGCGACTGCCGCTGGACGCCATTCAAGGGCCCGATTTGCGCTGATGAGATTGGCGTCAACATGAGGACCAACTACATGATCAAGTACGACTTCAAGGGCAACTACAAGAGCACCATTGCTGAGAACATCCACGTGGGCTTCACCACCACAGACCCCAAGGGATTCCTGCTCGGCGCATACTCTGATATCAGCAAGGAATACCTGACGCTCATGGTGTCCAACTCTGGTCATCTGAGGCTAGTGTTTGACTTTGGATTCGAGCGTCAGGAAATGGTGTTCACGGAGCAGAACTTCATGACCGGGCAGTACCACGACGTCCGCATCAAGCGATTCGACCAGGGCCGCCGCCTCATGATGAAGGTGGACAACTACGAGCCGCAGATCTACAACTTCCAGGAGTCTCTGAAGGCGTCAGCTGACGCGCAGTTCAACAACATCAACTACCTGTACATTGGCCGAAATGAGACGATGCGGGAAGGCTTCGTTGGGTGCATCTCCAGAGTGGAGTTTGACGAGATCATCCCGCTGAAACTGCTGTTCCAGGAGGACCCGCTGTCCAACATCCAGGCCAGCCCGGAGACCATCTCTGAGGACTTTTGCGGCATCGAGCCGGTGACTGTGCCGCCAGAGGAGGAGGAGACCCGCCGGCCGCCGGATGTGGACGAGGAGAAGATTACGCATTTGTACAACACGAGCAACTCGGCCATCTTTGGCGTCATCCTCGCGCTGCTCTTCATCCTGATCGTAATCTTCGCGGCGCTGGCCGGCAAGTACATGAACCGGCACAAGGGCGAGTACGTGACGCGGGAGGACGAGGGCGCTCATGACGCGTTCGACGCGGACACGGCCGTGCTGCAGGGCAAGACGGGCCACCAAGTGGAGAAGAAGAAAGAGTGGTTCATCTAGATTGTGAAAAAAGACGCTTAAAAGTGAGGCATTAAGACAGTGGTGCAGTGCACACAATCAAAAGACTTCCATAAAAAAGTATTGAAGATATAATAAGTATTTGGTTGATATGTCTCGAGTTATCTGACTTCTTTCTCTCTGTGACTTTTTGTAAAATGTCGGACAAGTCAAAGTTTTTGCATCTTAAAAAGGAAGATTTCGAAGAGATCTCTCAAATTGATGATGACTCAACGTAGGGCGGAATGCTCTCTTGCAAAAAAAGTAAATGATAAAGAGCTTTTCTTTCCCAGCAGGGCTCAATGCCAAAACCCCTTTACTCAGGAAACGAACGTAACAACGATGATACAGTCGCTAGCTGCAGACCCATGTGAAGAAGAACGGAGCATGCAAGATTCGAGTTAGAGTGAAAAATAAGAATATATGTATGAAAGTGACGCGCTTTTGCTCAGCAGATGAATAATAATAAAAATGAACCGAGCAAAAGAAAGATGGTTGAAAGTATTAAATTCATTTTCTCGTTTCCTCTACAGCAGGAGAGATAGATGGATCCGCTGACACGGTTTTACTCCGCCGCCGGGGGAAATTCCCTTTCTTTTCTTTTGCTACAAAAGCTGCTCCTCCCGTTTCGAGCATAAAAGGTCGCCACCCACGGAGAGCTAATTTTTCCTTCCAATATTTACACAACAATATATAAACGAAAACAACATTTTTACGGTTGTATGGTGATACATTTTTTGTATTTGTGCATATAATAAGCAGTTTTCAACGTCTTTCGTGCATCATCTCATAACTAAAAAGCTTTAAAGAATGCTTTAAAGAAAGGGCAGACATGAAACCCACTAAAGTCTGGCACGTACACCACATACACATACAACAATGTTCGTGTGCTCTATATTGTGCACCACCTAGTAGCAGCAGCGTTTATGCCATATGCCATGATACACACAAAAACGACACAACAAACAAAAGCAGCAGTGTTGCAGCTTGCTCAGACTTGACTTTACACGCCATAGAAGAAAACAGTCTGTCTTCTTGTTCTCCTTTCACGTAAATATGGGTGCTTTTACTCCAGTTTTGTGCATAACTTCCTTCATTGCAATATGCTCAAGTCATTCACCTACAAGATATGAAACAAAGAATGAGGGATCATCGGAGCAGAGTATGAAAGGAGGCTTTTCCGGCTGCACCCCTGAACGGGTTATTTATTCTAAGCCATAGGAAATGGTAGATAGAGCGAGAGGGGATGAATACGCAATAACAATCATATGTGTTCATCTTTCCTGCTTTCTTTGAAGCAACCCCTTTTATTGCCGCTGTTATTTGTGTATCTCGGGAGATTGAGGGCTCTGTTTATTGAAGGATATGCACAAAATATAACCATCATCCGTCACTTATGTTGTGCATATTTGCACCCAATGCATACTACAGGTAGGATGTGTTATTTGCATCCTCGCATAAATCCATATTATCTCCTCCTCCCTCCCAATCGATTTGTGGCATGCACCACTTTCTTCCTGATGATGGAAAACAACTAAACAGCTCAGCTCCATCAGCACTACCAACCACCCCCTGGTGAAGGTATAGAAGGTGGTATATAGCAATGGTAGTTGGGGCGATCTTAATCAAGTTGAATGAATATCCGAGGAGATGAAGAAATATAGATTCGTAATGGACTGTAATGGAAGTGAGGGTTAGATATAACAATAAGCATCCGTATTATTGTTTACCCTGCAACGTGTTACACTTAACGTGCATTATTCGTATTGTTTGTGGGAGTAGTGCGATATGTACATATGATATCATCATAATGATAAGCATCTTTTAAGTATGGTTGCATCTGCAAAAACCCAGAAAACAAGAGGAATGGAGCATTAGAAAGGGAGGCGCATTGCAGATAAATACACACAATAATAATGGTATGCAAACGTAGAGCTCACTTTTTCGACACTCTTTCTTCATTTTCTCCCATGAGCGTTTGTGAAATCGTCGCCTAAAGATTTATGCGAGCATGCACGATATCGGATTTTTGATCCCACGGTTCAAGGCGTGAAAATTGGGAGTGAAGTAGTATTCATACGTGCGCAAAGCTCTATTTTATGCACTGTTCATGTCTGCTTAACCCGTATAAACCCTCTTCCTAACTCACTGCTTGTCACATAAATTCATGCAAAACAAAAGCCTGCCTAGAGAGAAGAGTTTATTATTCCCCTGCTTTCTCTCTGCACGATGAAAAGCATAAAGCATTCCTTTGTTTCTTCCGTGCTCCTGTTACACCCAATTATTCATAAAGAGGTGAAGTTGAGACACGAGAGAGAGCGGGAGAGAGAGAGAGGCGACAACATGAAACAAGAGTTTGAAATGGGAACAAAGAAGTATTTAGAGATCGAGTCAAATGACCACAAAGTCGATCCTGGATCAACCCTTCTTCGATCAATCCCTTCTGTCCTTTGAAAACGGCATCGCAATGCGTCAATTGATTTCCCAAGGGAGATTCAGAATAACAACCAAAAATTGGAGAAAAGAAAGACGGATTTGGAAGGGATTTCGATCGACACAAATTATAACCTTTTGTCAATTCCCTCCTTCTGACCTCATTGTTTTCACATTAATTGCAGACACAAAACAAATGCATTTTTAAACCCGGTAATGACTGCATGTCCAAAACCAATGTTGCGGTCTTTTTAATCGCCTCGCGTGCTTAATTAATAGCAGAACACGAGAATGCCATTTTATACGTCATTGCCACTCGTGTTAATCTATTCCTTCACAACTACTACTTTGACCAACTCTTCCCCCAAGTGAATAAAGCTTTATTTCCCTTTGGTCTAAATCGAATTATTCTCCTCTCCCTTCACCAACTTTACTCCCTTTTCTTTGAATCGTTTTGGGAAGAAAAAAGTTTTCCCCTATCAGTGCGGTCGATTCGAAAATGCTTTCCAATACACATTGTTGTGTTCAGGCAAAAATCCGCCTCAGTTTTTTTACATTGGTCTGGTTGACACGGCGACATTTCTGCGAACTTTTTCCTTGTGACAGAAGTGCTTTTTCATTTTGATCCCTTGGATATGTGAGCAGTTTGTAAAGACAACACAAAAGTTGGACAGAAACAAAATGTAGCGGGCCTTTGGCCAATTTTCGAATCATGGTCAAGAAATAAAACTATTTTTCTTGACAAAAGAGGGGAATAAAACGATTTACTTTTTTCTTCTCTCTCCCCACGTTCGAAGTCTGTCTGACTGTTGTGTCCCCCAGAGGAATAAAAACAAACTTTTTATATTACCTACAAAAAGAGTCTTCTACGGAAATGAGAAAAGTAGCTTTTCGTTTAACACCTTCGTTCCCACCGCCGTTGTCGCACAGAGTCCGTGTCTGCAGTGAATGGAGGAAGCAGAAGAAGAAGAGAAAACAGTAGAACGTAAAGAGAGGAGATACCAGAAAAGGCACTCCAGCTATCTAACACTGTTAATGCATGGGTCATTAGAGCTGGATTGGATTGGAGGAAGGAACCTTGGCTGTAACAGGGTTGATAAACCGTAGGATGGAGTTTCTCTTCGTTTGATTAAGATAAACATATAGGGAGAATTAAATACATTTCATCTGGTGTCCCTGCATGTTCCTTTTTTATCAGGAGACATTAAAAAGAATCTGAGCTGCTGTCTCTTACTTGTAGGTGAATAACTGAAAGGAGAACATTCTTTAAAACTATTTCGCGTCTAGTAAAAACTGACAAAAACCAATTACAGTATATCGAAGATTCAACACTGATACATTGATCATAGTCTGTGATAAGCTCACAAAAGAGTCCATTATAAACCACGAAAGTTATGTGTATATTTCTTGCCTAGTCATACTTGTGTTTCTTTACTTAAGCTAACGAGAAAACTTTCTGATGAATTAATGCAAAAAGTGGAAAATAAGTAGAAGTCGAAAAGTAGACTTACATTACCCGAAGGCAAGATTAAGCTCACTTGAAGCAATTTCAATTTTCAATATCTTCTTCTCCCTCGAAAAGTTTTCTTCCTTTCCATAATTCATTCAACACTTTTGCAATCGGATCTGTCACTTGAACCTGTTCCACTTTTTCAAACAAATTCTCCTCTTTGCAATAAATATGAGAATATTTTTGAATTTGTTCTTGCCGCAGTCAGCTGAATTTACCCTTTCTGTGAAAACATAAATTCTCAGCGGATAGATTTCGTCGCCCAGATATCGACGTTTGTCACTCAACATATCTGCTTTGGGGTTGTTATTAAACGGTCTACAGGGCTGCCATAATTAGCCATTTAAACAGATCTGAGGTCGATTAAACATGAATAGATGAAGAACAGATTTCTCTCTTGAGTGACAAGATCCGCAAAGCAGCAATGTTTAGATTACGAAGAAATGCGCTAAGAATACTTTTTGCCAAAATCTACCTGAGAGAGCTTTTTACCCTTTCCGCCTACCTTGGCCACGCATGCCAAATTACAATAATTGCCTTTCCCTCCTTCCTTGGTTTTGTCCTTGCTTGCAGATGTATACGACTGCCATTACATTGCCAAAAGTACACAATGAGCCCATTCTACTATCACCTTACTCCCCTGTTTTTCGCGTGTCTGGCAACAATGAGGCCGCCCTTTCCATTCTTTCTCAAAGCCAAAAGCAGCTGAGCTCAGAGACCTCAAGAGAGATAAATGGCAAACCGCCCGCTGTCGTTAAGGTTAACGCGGTGGACACCCCAGCTCGTAAATGGACACCGCTGTGTAACGACGACACATTGGTTAATACGTGCGAGCTCCAAATCCATCTGTAAATCTGCGAACACAAACATTTGCTGTTGCCATTTGCATTTTTCAATCAGTGTATGACCACGAGCCGAGTCTTTTGTCGTTGCCCGTTGAAGAGTGGTCTGCTAATAGACTTGTGCGCTGATTCAAGTGCAATGATTAGCTAATGGACGGCGATGGACTCAGCCAGGAGCATATTAAAGGGGGAGCACGCTTCACTTGTCATAACGGGCTCAGCAGAAGTCAGATGACAGTCGAGTCATAACAACAATGGGCAGATGCGAATGGATATAATAATAAGCGTAATTCATATGTACATGTTAATGTATGCAAGACTTTTTAAGTGGCTCCAGATCCAGCTGTGTCAAGTTTCCCAAAAGTAAAAGATCGCCCACCTAGCCCTATTGACTCATATTGGCAACATCTAAAGCAGGAAGCCATATTTCGTCTAATTCGACAGTTATGGTAATTGAGGGCTTAGCATTGGCCCCCGATTACAATGTGACTTCCCCCTAAAAGTAGAATATGACAGGAACGGTTTTTAGAGGATTTGTTTCAAATGACACGCGTGCTCACTCCCTTTTTAGTCTCCAAATATATATGAAGCCATTTTTTTCAATCGGTCATAATTTACTTTCGGTCTATAGGGGGAAATTTCCTGTCTAAAGATTACTTTTGTCCGGTAAAAATATGTCGCGTGCGAGAATATTTTTGTTATTATTATCAGGGATTAATCGAAGCCATTATTTGGATTAGAACAAGACACCCGAACCAATATTTATCGAAACGTTTGCACTCTTTTGTATCGCGCACAAAAAGCCGTCTCCCGTTTCTGTTTGGCACTGAAACCCTTGAAATATAGAGGTGATGTCAAACATATCCCATTGTCCGTAAAGAGTGTTCGTATTACAATATTATCTCTGGTGTGAAGGCCAAACCGCCTCCTCTCCAATTTGGATGTGACAGAAGAGACATCTAAATTGTGCATACTTTCGAGGTCCCTTGGGACAAATGTCATTTGATTACGAGGGGCCTTGATGCCAATTATTACCGTATAACCACATAGGAGTATAAGTATAAAAGGGTTACAGAATAAGTCTCTTGTTTTGCATCGAGTGCTCTATTCAATGAAGGAAGCTAAAAGTGTCAAGGATTCTTTTTTTCTTCTCGGTCACATCCTTCAATTGTAGCTGAGGTCAGACCGTCAGAGTATAAAGAAAGAAAGACAAGAATCCTTGAATATCACAACCATCCATCGCGTAACAAAAGCGTGAACTAACTTATGAAAATGTTGTTATTGTTGCCTCCTTCTGAAAGAGTTCACCTTGGAATATGCCTGCATATGAAAGCCAGGCTTGGGCTCTATAATACATTATCTCTTGATAATATTATTCCCCTGCTGATGAGTGTGATGTGTGAATGACAGAAGCAGCAGCAGCAATATATGACAAAGCAGGGCAGTGTGCCTCAGAAGCATTTGGTTGTGCGGCAGTCCTTCTTTACTACTTGACTTTCTATTCACATACATAATTCTTAAGCCTCTGTTATTGCCCGTCACATTTGAAGATTTAAGAACACGTACTGTTTTAGTTATAGGGTATTATTTGAACCCAAAAATCATGTTCTGCACTGAATCACCCCCAAATATGATGAAGGAATGACAATGCGAAGAATTGTCGTCTTCTCCTCTAGTGACCTACAATGGGCTAGGAATATATTTTTGCGTTTTGAGAGTATGTCCCTCCCTCGCCCACAAGAGGCTCGGTGATCCTGCGGCAGAACGGAAAGACAATGCCGACAAGGGGTAATAAGAGCATGTTATAGGGAACCATAAAGGCTTAGGATGCTATTCTTGTACTTTTAATCTGGCAACCCTGGAGGAAATATGGGTCAGAAGCACATTGAAGGTTGCAATGGGATCGTTTGTCATATTCACGCAGTGCGGAAGGGAAAGATCGAGTACGAAAAAGAAGTCTTGACACTTTAAGCATCTTGAAAATTCAGCAGACTAAAGTAGTAGCACGGTTTTCGTTAGGATTACTGTAATATGGAGCATTTCTATTTTTATGTGACTCGTGAGTTTTAAGGCTAACGTTTCAGAGAGCGGCTTGAACGTAATCTGAACGTTCAAAAGTTCACTTTGTCAAGCTCCCTTCTCGTTCTTCCTACTTCTGACCCATCCCGCCGGCTGCTATTTAACGTGGACTTGGGTACATGGAGAACATTGTAAGCTGAGCTCCGGCAGAGCAGTTGCAAATTGTTTGTTATCGTTCTTAGAGTGCAGAAGTCAGTGTATCAAACTTGTAATAAAGTCAGGAAAAGGATTGCAGGGTAAGTTAAATTGAACCATATTCCAATATTACAACTCTATTGTCCAATTTGACACTGTGTAGAAATGCATAAAATTCATGGCTCAATGTAATGAATGATAAATTGCAGATTTATTCCGACAAGGAACATTTCTATTTTCTCCCCTAATGATGCTTCGAACTGAGCATCTGCCCTCTGCTTTTATTCACCCTCTGATCTCCGTATAATGGCAATAAAAGCTCGTAATACTTCATTCATAAAAACGGGAACACCTACTGCGTTGCATTACGTGCAAGGAAAAAGGAAATTTTAGCTCCAATTTTATGATATCTCAAACGGGGACGTCAGCTTTATCCTTTTTCCTGCTCCCCAAAAATAATAATGGTCCTTTTTCCCTCTCTCGTTATATTTGCACAATTTCTACTTATTTCGCCCAAACGGGTAATAAAATCAACGCTGAGTCCGGTCACTGAAGATGAACAACCCAATACGGCTTCAAGAACCATCCTCAGACAAACATCCCCGTTCATCATTTGCAGTTCTTTGACCTTTTCCTTGTGCAAACTGCAAACCATTTCTCCCCCATTTTGGCTGCAGTTATTTCCTTATGTCACTTTTGCTTTAATGAAACCTGCTGCAGATTCGTAACACGAGTAATTCTCTTGGTGTCGTTAACTGTCCAGTTTGTAGCAATAGCAAGTGTGCGCCGCTCAGACCCAAGAGAACAATTAAGACATTTGACCAAACATGACAGATGTTGGAGGGTCAAAAGTCCGCTAATGACAAAATCTGCTGTGAACATTTTGGTTGTTGTCCCCCTTTAATCTATGAAAATAAAACGTACTCGTGCATGATGTACTTTAAGGTCCATACTGAGCTCCTATTCTCTTTGCAAAATTGGTTACAAACAATACAATGTCTCTCAAAATCAAATATGTTCGGTACCTGAGTGTGTATAAGCTCTAGGTTGAGCCAATAATAAATGCATCCCTTCGTGACTGCAGGTAGCCAGGCTTATTGAGAATTTGGAGGCAACCAAGCTAATATAAAGGCTTCTAGGAGAGATTTTATGAAGGAAAGAAAGGGTGCAATTTGTGTCAAGGCGATATTACATGGCGCGGAGAGATTGCCTCACTCAGGGGTGCGACAGAGGGTGCATTATTTTTGAAAGGGAAAGGGTTTGTTTGTATTAGGTGTGTGCTGTACATGTGTATTACCTTGCGAGATAAAGGTAACCCTGAACAGTGCAAGCAAATAAATGCAATATATTAGTGGGGGACCAATAAGGGGTGGCTGCTACTCTCTAGCTCTCTAGCTGCATATTTGACATGTCTTTGAGCAGACGACACATTGTGGCCCATCCCCCTAGCCAGCCTAGCCCTGTATGCAGAAAGGATGACACGGCAAATAACGTGTTAGCTGAGACAAAATATAATGAAAAGGGGACGGCGACAAAACAGCAACGCCCATTGTGTATCTGCATGTCAACATTCGTCTGAGACCCAGCCCAGGTGCCGTTATATTGCCGAATGAACAACTTTGCAACCTTTTAACCTCCCTTTAAACACATGATAAAGCGTGGACATTTTCCAAAGTGCTTTTCTCTCTTCACTCCGTTTGGCGGACTAATGACGCATCTACGGTGAGCTCCACTTTCTCTGACTCAAGAATGTGAAAATAAGAATAAAATATAGGGTGCGGAATGTGTTCTTTCTGCTTTCTTCTCATGGCTTGGGCGTGACTGTCAGTTTCTTATATGATGCACATCACGCGTCGGAAGTAAGAAACATTAGTCTTCATAATTTTTGACTCAGGGTTCCATAGAAGGTTGTATTACAGTTGGGAATCTCATGAAGGTGCTCATGGCTGTTGCAGTGAAGTAAGAGCTTTTACCATCCCTGAAAACCCTCCCCCTTCTCTCAAATATGTATTTTGTATTATTATTTGTTCCTTGCACTTGGAATATGAGGCGAGAAAAATGACTTTTGAAAACAGATGAAGCTGACATCCTGTCTCCAACATCAGAAAGCCATTAAGTAAAGCTCACGTTTAATGTACATTTCAAATTGGATGAGGGGATATTTAAATGAAGAGGAAAGTTGTGTGTGGCCCAGATACACTCTTGCTTCGAGGAATAAATGAACCTCGTAGGTAATTACCGCAAGCCAATGGCTCCCTCAGGAGCAATCGGCGAAGGATATGAGATCCTGGCACCGGGGTGGGCTTTTCTATCTCATTTTCAAGTTGGTTAAAAGAGCACAGGCAAGTAATATTAGAATACACTCTGTAGTCCAGCCCAGCACCACATTGTAGGCGGGTGGTGGCAATGTTATCTATCCATGTCCTTGTCTTGTATGGTGTATAAAACATGACCAAATTAGAAAGAGGGTTGCTCTCCTGTAAAGGGAGAGAAATTGCTACCACCAAAACTACCATCTGTTGCAGGCAAAGAGAGAGCTATGCATCTTGGCTTGCATAATGTGAGGCTTGTTTGTTAGAAAGCCAATGTTATAATAATAATAAAAATATAATTCTCTATTATTAAATATAAATAATATTCCTACAAAATCCATGTCTTCCACTCCTCCTCTCGAGAGCAAGTTAATTCCAGCTTTCCCTCTTTCCGTTCGCATACCATTAGCAATAATTTTCAGTTAGGCTTTAACTTGGTCGTTTGCGTAGATTTAAATTAAGTGGCGGAAGAGATTCGCCCTGGGAAATAAATGACTCTATCTAGTGAATGGTCTCTTCCCACCCTTACTTACACGTTCGCTTGAATAATTGGGGAGTGAATGAAAAAGGGGTTGTAGAATAAGTCCGAATGGAAACGAGTCCCCATTGTGTGGAAATTCAAAATAAAGTTCCTGCATTTGTCACCGAGTTTGAATATATTTTACAACCGTTTCATGTCCTACCCTGCTGCGGTGCGTGGATATTGATATTCTAAATGGATCAGCTTTAATACGACCATACTTGCATTGTTAGCGCGCGCTCTCTCTCTCTCTCTCTCTCTCTCTCTCTCCCTCTCCAGGGACTGTGCAACGCAGGATTCTCCTTTGTGACTATTGAAAAAGGAAGAGGATTTCTCCTCCCAACTTCCACTTTTACGATGCTGAGATTCACCATTCAGATAAGGCCAAATTGCTTCAACTGAGCAAAAGCTGGTTCAGTTATTTTTGCACAGAATGAACAACAGCAAAGGATTCGCGCATAAAACAGTTGGAATTCCCCGTTTATGTGCAAGCTCTGGTTATTTGAGCGTTATAAGTTTTGGTTCATCTGCCCGTATTTTGAAAAACAGTCCGTATATGTATGTATGAGAGATTAACGAAACTAAACTTCAAGCACTAAAATTATTCATTTCGAAATTTAGAACGTGCTTCTTCTGAGCACCTGGTTAGCCTTATAGCTACCCTTCTTCCTTTAATCGGATTACGGTTCGTATATCCCCTCATGCTGATTATTATTATTATTGTTAACTCTATTCCCCTCTTCTCTGTTAGGTGCCTATACGTACATGTAAGCAAGTAGATAGACTTAGTTCCCTTTTTTTCATTCTCCTCCTAGTGGCTCTGATCCCCCGATCTCAAATTGGGCAGAGCAAATTGCATTCACCACAAGATCGAGATCAGCCAGGATTCAGCTTGTTCTCAATTCGATGCAAGCAGGGGTGGATTACAGAGAAAGAGTGCTTTTATTCACAAATAGAATGAGTTAAACATGTTGTAATGATCAGAAACTAAGTAGCTTGAGGCAGTGGGGATGTGAAAAAAGCTTTCAAATAATAAGAGTGGCTCCCACCCTTTAGACGGAACGGATAAAGAACAAATGAGAGCCCATAGACGTCAAGTGGCGAACTATGGATGGATAATGTAATTCCAGTGGAATAAAGACTAATCCGTTTTCGTTTCATCTGCCTCATTGTAAACACTTCACACATCGTTTGACCATGCGCTGCTACCCATTGGACTTCAATTCCACGAACAAACAATTGTGTTCATGCCAATTGCAGCCATTCCAATTTCGTCCAAGTGTTTTTGCATTCCGGTTATAATTAGAACTCGTTTCTCGCACGCGGCTCGCACACGGGCGATGATTTGCTCGCGCGTGCAACTGCGCTTTTTGCGTGATCGATGGCGGAGTGTGCGACCGAAACCCTTTTTCCTCGACAAGTGGAGAATAAATAAACAACACATATCTGACTCGTGCATTATTTATCCGCCAATCTTTTCCTGAGAATGGCAATCAATCAACCACTGCTTTTTAATCTCTGTTTATCTCGTTCCAGATGGGCTGCTTTAAGGTGCTCCTGCTGCTGCACGTGGTGGTCCTGGCCACGTTCGGGCTGGTGTTCTGGGCGCTGTGGACGGACGTGCTGCCGCCGATGCCGGACTTGCCCGAGGTGGAGGACAAGTGGTTCGGGAAGGGGGAGAGGACGAAGGAGGACACCAGTGTCAGGAAGTTCCCAATCAATGTAGATGAGAAGGTAAAATTATGTGTAACAACCTTGTACTCAATTCCCCCTTTGTATGCTCATATTCTTCTTTTATATTTTGGTTAGAAAGCTAGCAAAGATAATGATGAAGGACTTTTTCTTCTTCATGTTGTATGCGCTCGCCTGAGGCCAAAACCAGATTAAACATAATATATGAAACTCCATCGCCCCCATTCGCGAAATTCTCCCCCGTAGCAGCTGAGTCCACAATAAGATGGATTGACAAATGCAAGGAGAGCTCCACCCGGGCACATCCGTCAATATCACTTCCATCGCAAACATGATCTTTCCAGATTTTGACCGATCTGAAAGCCCGGCTCAAGATGGACCTCGAAAGGCTGGACGCCGCTCCCGATGCGCTCGAAGACTCCAACTTTAACTACGGCTTCCCCGCGCATGAAGTTCGTAAGCTGGGCGATTACTGGCTGAATGATTACAACTGGCGTAACACGGAGAAGGTGCTCAACCGGTTTGACCACTTCAAGACTGAGTTGGACGGGATTGATGTTCACTTCATGCACGTCAAGCCGGACCCGGCCAAGGTGAAGGGGAGGAAGGTGCTGCCACTGCTCATCGTACATGGCTGGCCTGGTGAGTATGAGACTATGCGGGATGCCATATTTTATATATTGAACGGGAAAACATTCTCATAACAAACTGCAACCCTGCTTTAAAAAGACCGGTGATGGGTAAAATGTGCATATCTAATGCGGCTTTTTCTCCTTCCTTCTCCTCAATTTTGCATAATCTAACCTTGCGGAGGCAACAAGGTCGTCTCTTCCGATTCGCATATTCCTCCAATATTTTATGTAGAGCATGTAGGTTACCGCCATGGAGGGAAATCGGGTGAACTCCCCTGAGAGCGGGGCTTTCACTTTTACCATGAAAAAGGTAAACACGAAACGACCCGATCGAAAAAAGGGTAAGAGCAGCTTCACCGGAAGATTGAGCTCAAGGAGTCACGAGCAAAGGCGTGACGACGTTTCCAACGAAAGCAGCCAAACTTCCTGTTTTTGTGAACAAGTAAACGAACCATTAGCAGAGAGAGCTTGAACTGGGACGACGGCAAAAACAATTACAAGTTGTTCAAATCTGGAACGAATCTAGTTTGATGGAGCAGAAGGTGTAATTTTATTAAGCTAGTGTGCAAATTGAATGATTCGACTCGGTCCTTACTTCGAGGAGACTCCTTGAGATCGAGGCTGGCTTGACACCGCCATCCATTTCATCTGTTTTTCTTCTTCTTCTTCTTCTTCTCCGTAAATCGATATTTGCCATCGCTACCAGTTCGATCTCTGACATAATAACAAAACAGATATAGGAGACTGCTACCGATTCATCTTTGTCCTGCCACTTGCCCACAAGAGAGAACTCTATACTACTGTGCAATTGTTACAGAGAACTGCCGCCACAATGCCAAGCTTTTAAAGAGGACAAAAGGGGGCACCTTGCTGATTCAACTGCACTTTTGGGGGTGTCGCATTGGGGGAGAAATCGGTCATTTTTCTTCTTTCTTCTCCTCCATCGACCCGTGCGGAATCGACTCATGACAGATGTCCGTTCCAGGAAATGCGAAAAAGAGACATGATTATGGAAGGGTCAACAACAACTAAACAATATTTATAAGGGGTTACAAGCGATCCATAGTAATAACAGTCCAAACCGTATTAAAATGGTAACCCTGCATTTGCAATGTCCGTGTGATCGACGCGGAATTATCTCCGATATTATTACATTGGCGGGGGTGTCAAATTCAGATGGATTAGGATCAAAGGATCTGACGCTGCTACTGCAAAATGAGACAAAGCGACACCGTATGGGGCCACTTAGGATCATAATCTCCCTTAAACATGTCTGTTCATCAGATTTCTGCTTATTTCAGGCTCCGTCATGGAGTTCTACAAGATGATCCCTCTGCTGACCACTCCTCAGCCGGGGGCGGACTTTGTCTTCGAGGTGATCGCCCCGTCCATCCCGGGCTACGGCTGGTCGTCCGCGCCCGCCAAGAAGGGATTCAATGCCATCCAGTGCGCTCGGGTGTTCAAGAGGCTCATGAAGGAGAGGCTGGGATTTGAGGACTTTTACATTCAGGGAGGGGATTGGGGATCGCTCATCACGACAGCTATGGCGACCATATATCCAGAAAGGTAGACATTGAACATTCTTTACATGCTTGTTGAGCATAATAAAATTAACAGTAAACTTAAATGACGAAGCTCTGAAAAATTAATTTTAGTCAAATTTAATTCTTGTATTCCAGTGTGCTGGGCATTCACGTCAATATGGCTTTTGTGGACTCTCCTGCGGCTGTGATGAGACAAATGCTTGCCGCTGTGCTCCCCGCCGGTTGGGTGATGCCCGCGGAAGACCTGCCCAAGATATTGCCTTTGGGGGAGAAGTTTACGGAGCTCATTCTGGAGATGGGATACATGCACATCCAGGCCACTAAGCCGGATACCGTTGGTACGTAAAATGGGAATAATTTAACTCTTTATTTAAGAGAAAACAGCAGCAACCGGCATTACATCCTTCATTTCCAACCGTCATCAGAGCAACTGTTGAATTCACGTATCATGGAAAGCCATGAACAAGAGCAACAGCCCTCTCAGGTCCCTGATTGAAGACAGCCTAATCCTCTCAAACACCAGAGCGGGGCATACAGGTGCTCTCAAACCCGTCGCCTCCATCGGGGGAAAGCCCTGTACCAGGGTGCTTGCGAGGAACATGGTAAAGATCTGGAATAGCTGTGCCGACCTCAGGGCAGC
>LR137243.1:11753-37266 GCA_900659605.1 Tisbe holothuriae | reverse complement strand
CATAGAGAAATGCCAGTATACTCGTAATCTCTGAGTAAGATTCACGTCTCTTAATACGCGAATATCATATGGAGCATTATCTAATTAGATTCCTTCTTTATATGTAGTTATTCTGTCCTAAAATAAATATAATTTTTATTTTTGTTTTCAGGTAAGTAGTATATAATTATCTGATTATATTCCTTCTTTATATGTAGTCATGTTGTCCTAAAATAAATATAATTTTCATTTTCGTTTTCAGGTAAGTAGTATATAATTATATAATTAGCTTCCTTCTTCTTTAAGCTTTATATATAGTTCTTTTTTCTCTTCTATTCCTGTTTTCCTTTTTCTTGTGGGCCTGCCTTATAGGCAGGCCAGGCCAGGCAAAGAGTTTGTATGTATTACTAGTTCTATGGGCCAGGGGGTGTTGCTACAGGCTAGCTAGGCCAGCGTCAGCTGATTTAAAATAATTGGTTGAAATTCTCCAGTATACGAATATCACTCAGCTTCGTAACACAAACATTCAACGAAAACATAAACAGAAGTTACAGATTAATACAGAATACCCTTGCCTGCCAGTCTGGAACAAAATCTAGATTCTAGAAATAACCTGGAATCGTTCCTGGATTCTAGATTAGCCAACGCGTTGGTGACCAGCCGTATCCCTGTCCTGTATAGCTGTACCAGGTCTCTCCCCTAAGTCACCTCCGGGCCTCCCATCGGTTCCGTATCGATCTATTCCATTGCCGATCGCTCTTAAGATGGACTTCCTCAAGGCGGAGATCGCCCGCAAGAAGCGCCTTCTCGAGGAGAAGAAGCTCATCGATGGCGCGTCCGGAAAGAAGTACTTCAAGAGGGCAGATCTCGCAGCGGTGGAGGTAAGACAATGCATTGGACATCAATAAGGAGGTCACAGGAGGATCCCTCAGCTGCTTGTTCTTGTTTCAGGCGCGCGAATACCGCGAGCGTCACCTGCCCAACAACGACGACGTGGAGAGGGTGGAAGAGCTCAAGAAAATCAAGGAGCAGATGAGGAACAGCAAGGGTGAGGAGGCATTTGTCATAATGCGGTTGAGTATTAATCAGTCTACGTATAACTTTTGCAGAGCCCAGCTCTTCCGCTGCCGCGTCTGCCCCCCGCCTGCCCCGCGTCGAGGTCGTCCGCCGGTTGCGCGACCGCCACCACCCGATCCTCCTGTTCGGCGAGAGCGAGGACGACGCCCTGCAGCGCCTCAGGGAGATCGAGCTCAACGAGCCCGATAAGATCGAGGGCATCAGGAACGACTTCAAGGACGCCATGGACAAGGTGGACGAGGCGTATCTCAATGAAGTCCTCAAGCAACAGGTAGAGAAAGTGGAATGACACTTGTACAGTGCTAACACAGATCGTATTTGTTCCAGGGAAAAGAGGAAAGATTCCGGATAAAAGTTTGCTTTTCTACTTTTAGGCGTATTTCTCTATCCTGCACTATTTTTTTTTATTTATGCACAAAGTTTAAATAAAGTTATATAATTGTAGCCTTTGCCTTAATCATGATTAATATTCCAGGGCAATGATCAAGATGAATCTTCCAAAAAGTCCAAATTTGACGTCCAAGTTTACTCCGTGGATGTGACGTACGAAAACCTTTTGGACATTGTCAATGACTCCAACAAGGGTGACATGACGTTGGACTGCAAGTACGTCTGTGAATAAGCATACCTTTATCAATATTCTAATTTTATTATAATTCTAGGATTATTTGTGACTTCGCCGCAGTAATGCTTAAGAAGTGGGCCGAGGAGTTGAACAGCAGAGACGAAGAGCTCAAGATGAGCGTCAGAGGAAAGATTGAAGCTGGCGTGTACACACAAACAAGGTGAATCCCACTTCAATAATGCACAAATACCCATATATATGTAATGTGCTTTATCCAGAACCTACCTTAAACCTCTCCTCCGAATGCTGAAGAAGCAAACCGTGACGGACGACATCCGCGACTCCCTGCTCAAGATGATCCGCTACGCCCTCCAGCGCGACTACATCCTCTGCAACGAGGCGTACATGGAGATGGCCATCGGAAACGCGCCCTGGCCCATCGGCGTCACCAACGCTGGCATCCACGCGCGTCCCGCCAGAGAGAACATCTTCTCCAAGCACGTCGCTCACGTGCTCAACGATGAGACTCAGCGAAAGTACATTCAGGGGCTGAAGCGGCTGCTGACGAAGGCGCAGCAGTATTACTCGACAGATCCGTCCCGGTCCATAGACTACGTCCGAAGGAAGGAATCCAGCGGGGAGGAGGAAAGGAAGGAAGAAGAACAGGAGGTAGCTGTGCCAGCAAAGGAATAATAATGACTTGCAACGGGTGTTTAATATATTTTTGTTCAGGATAATCTCAAACCACTTAATATTATTTTTAGAACGTCTATCGAGCGGAGCAGAATCAAATGAATAAACTTACGTACACAGATAACTTTCAACAGGTATTTAATATATTTTGTTTCCCATATGCAGGGTATTCTTCAACCTATAAGACTACTGAACGCCTTGATATCCTTACAAATTCGAGCGATGATCTTTCTATCCTGAGTGTCCTCCTCCTCGTCCAGTATTCGCATGAAGACTCGTTCAAGGTCCTTGAAACGATGCAAATGCTCTTCATAGTCCTCATGCGCCAGGACGAGTTTACAGAGAGTACAATAGACTAGACGCCTGAAAATAAGGATATTTAAAATTATGATATTTGCGTTTGTACAAGTGTAAATTCCCACCTGGGCTCCTCCGGGCTGAGGTCAGCTAATTGCCTCACGATGATGTCAATGAGCACGTACACGTCATTGGTGTAGAACAGCTGCGCACACGTGTCGTGCACAAACATATCCATGAGTACTTTGTGCACAGAGTTGGATGCTGCTGTGATGGAGCCGGGAGTTGAAAAGTAGGGCTGGTGCGAAGGATAATCGTAGGGACCGCCTGATTAAGAGAAATATATTACAACTCGAAATTACTCAATAGTCCGTAACTCACCTTGGTATGCAAATTCATTGCCCACCCTCCTCGCGATGTGGTCCCCGGTTCCGCTGTCCGCCGCCACCCTTGCCACGATGGCGCTCGGATCCTCTTCTCTATTGAGCAGCAGAAGGATCTTCTCCGTCCACACTTTAGCTCCAGCTCTCCCTGACAAGCAGCTGACCAGCACGTTGGTGGTAATGTCAGGAAACTGCAAATTGTAGCTGAGAGCCAAGCCAATAAATACGTCTGGGATCTCGTGGTCCTGATCTTGCGTCGGCGGCGCCTCAATGTAGTCGAGGAGAAAGTTGACAAAGGTGGCGCCCAGCTGGTTGAAGTAGTGCACCGGCATGGGCTCGCCAGTGCTGAAGATGATGGTGAGGAGTAGAGCGCAGTGGCGCATACGAGACACGTTGGAAGTGTTCTAATAAAAGGGGGGAAAGTTAATAACCTGAATGTGGTAATGACTGGTTATTGGTTAGTGTACCTGGTACAAGTCCTGCGCCAGCTCCAGTGGAAGAACCGAGTTGAGCATGAGGGAGATTATCACAGCGTCGATGGAGCACATGACCATGAAGACTTCGATGAGCAGCCGCCGGAGGCTCCACCGCGTCTCCATCTGGAAGTACTCCACCAGATTGAGCACGTAGTAGTACTTGAACTTGCTCATCACAAAGATGGAAATCTTGCGGTTCGACGTCTGGAAAAAGTTAATATTACTAGGGTCAAAACAGTATTGTTCAATATGTTCTTTAATTTAATCCCTTGCCTGTAATGCATTTGAAAGACTTTGCAGCAGATCTCTGATAGTGCTCTCGTCCTCGTAGAGCATCCAGTTCCGCTGCTGCTCGTCATCTTTGGCTTTGGTAAGCCGTTCAAACAATTCCTCCAGGACTCGCGTGTCCGCGGACTTGGCCACGTCGTCAGTGTCGGTGAGAATGGGTCGTTCAAGCTCGGTCAACATTGCAGGGACATTGCGATCCAAACGCTAGAAATACGGTAGTTAACATCTTAACCTTCGCATTATACATGTAGTGAATAGACTACCTGAAAGTTGGTGAAAACGTAATTGAGAACAGTTTGCACAACCGATTGTGAATTCTCGTGACTGAGCCCGGTCTCAATCCGGACGAGCTCCACCAGCTCCCTCGAGTGAACCCGAATCTGCTCCGAGGTGGGATCTGCAGCAACCGACGGCCGCCTTGCATTATTGTGCACGCTGCTTCTCCTCGCCGGCAGCTCTGGGGGCTTCTCCTCAACACCCTTTGCAGGCGGCAGAGGTGGCGGACGGGAAGCGCCGGTAGACGCCCCAGCGTTGGCGATCTGCACGTTCACTTCAATCGCTTGCGGCTGCTTCTCCTCCGCTATTGGTGCTGGTTGTTGCTGTGGCTGCTGACCCTCTGCTGATGGGGGCGGCCTCGGAGCTGCCCTCTTCTTGGAAGACTTTGGTGGAGTGGTCCCTCGGTCCGAGCCTGCGGAGGCCACGCTTCTGTCGGACGAAGCTGACGCCGTGGATGAGGACGAGGTCATACGCTGGTGGTGTGAGGTCAATCCAGGACTGACGTCCCGGGCTGAAGCAACAAGCGGAGGGCTGGAATCCGGGGCTACAGCGCTTGCCTTACGCGACACCTGGGATTTGACCTCTTCCAGCTGTGCCAGGATCTCGCCTCGATCCTTGTCCGGGATCTTGAGCATGCGCACCTTGTCCCGGAGGCTGTCGACATGGGAGTGGAAGGAGTCGGCGCTCGATACTCGCTCAACGAAGACATAATTCTAAATGAAAGTTTAATACTCAAAAACAATTTCAGTTAATTACTCAGTGTTCATTTATACCTTTGGTACGTATCCTGCTCCACCATTGCTATCCAAGACGTAATGCCAATTTTTGTCTCCAGTGGCTCCTGGAAGTTCGATGAATAAATCTCCTTGGGAGAAAGTTAAGGATGTTGGATGAGTCTTCTTGAACGGGTAGAGGGCACGAAGCATTATGTTTCACTTTAAGAACAGTGTTTATTTAACACATGGCTTGTCAGTTATGACATATATACTTGTCCGTCTGTTTTACGTGAAACACTCTCGAGGAAACTTAGAGCACTCGATGTCATTCATTCCAAGTTTAGACCCTTAGGCAACAATACATCTTTTGGGAGCCTTAAGGCTTTTTCTCAAGATGATTTTATATACAGCAAGAGGATAAAATAGTGGGAAGAGTAGGTAATAACAGCTGAAAGCCTTCTTCTTCCTTCAGACGCAGCTCTTGTCCTTCTTTATGCATTTGAAAGGCACGACTGTCTCTGGCCCAGTGCGCGTCGCCGAAGGGAAGTTTTGCGCTCACTGCTTTCTCCCTCCTCCTCTCTGTGCTTTGCTCGCCGCGCTTTTCTTCTCCTCCTCCTCCTCTCATACTCGATCATCGATCCAGGGTAAATGTTGAAGAGGCCGACACGGATTTGAGCCCTTTATGGTGGATGGTACAAGACGTTGTTCTCCAGCAGAGTAGAATGAGAAAGGCCTTTGCGTCGTCGTCTGACTTTTCCCTCTTCACGCTGTCGCTGCCACTGCTGTCGATGCAAGACAGTACATAAAATGCTGCTATAAGTCTCGCACGCTCGCTCGCCACAAGACGTTGTTGCCCTTTTTCCTCGATGTCTCTTATCCTCTTTTTCCTCTTCTCGGCGGCATGTGTGAACAGTGGCGAGTGCAGCTCGTGCATCAACAGTACATACAGGATGAGAAGCGCAAAACACGTTTAAAGTTCGTCTACTGCCCAACAGCCCTTCTCGCGAGAAGAAGGAGAAGTCAAAGTGGCAAAAAGCCTGCCCGAACTTTGCAATATGTTCTTAATCCATTCAAGAGTCACGGTGATAAGTCGGATTTATTACGTATACATTGGGCGGAACTTTACTCGGCGAGATTATCCGCTTAGTGTGTAAAAGTGCGCAATGACCCGGGAAATTATCGAGTCCTCACTGAACATACGTTACAACACCCGCCATGCATAGGAAGTTGCCAATCAAGCTAATCAACATTCCTTATGCCTAAACTCTTGAGCATGGAGAACCGCTCACTTCGTTCTCCGAAGGGCCTGCAGGCCCTGTGTCAAGGTCGTCTGGTCAGCCTAGCCCTGGAATCCGTCCAACGGGTGCAGGACCGGGCTCGGCTTTCGTGGCTGCCTTTTGTTTGCATGGAGGCAAAGGTGCGTCGTCCACATTTAACTTCAAAGTGGCGTTTTTCCCTATACGTAACTTTTCAGACCTATCGTCGCCACTCGATCCGCCACATTCAGAACTACCTCGCCACCCTGCCGTCGTTCTTCAATGAGATCGCCCTGGAAATGTACCGAAGGGACCCGGACTGCGTCGAGGTCTTGTTGCACCCACTTCTCAGGACACTCGAAGTCAACTCCAAGAGTCTGACCCCAGTGCTAGAGCAAACATATCTCCTAGGAAATGTAACAACGCTCTATCTATTCTTTGATATTAGCAGGTACTAGGTATTTTAAGAGCATAAGCATTCGTTACAATGTTTGTGCTTTTCCAGGCACGTTAGTCAAGTGCCCAAATTCTACTCATTCGTTGGAAGCCTCACGAACTTGACGCATTTGAAGGTGTCCAACTGCGTCACCGACCATCTCCTGGGAGTCCTCGGAGCCAACTGCAAACAGCTCCGGGTGATGGACGCGGAGGAGGATTCCGAGATGACCGTCACGGATCATGGATTGGCATTTCTCGCAAATTGCAAAGAGTAAGTAAAAATTCCTTCAACCAAACTGATTTTAAGGTTCTTTGTTATTTCAGATTGCGTCGGGTAATTCTGAACGATGCTGGCGATGAGTACGATTATGAAGACCGATACTTCGGAATCAGCGGCAAAGGAGTCGCGAATCTCATCCTATCACTGCCGAAGTAAGCCATTGACCCATCAACGTTGTAAGCTTTGTTACATTGTATGTTGCTAATTATAGTCTCACGCACATTGTCTGCGAGCCGTACCTGCTGCGCGAGGCCCTCCGCTTCGTCGAGGTGGTCAACGTTAACGAGAGTCCTTTCAAGCTGAAGTACCTTCACATCAAGCTGGCGGACGCGGCCGTCGTGCAACTAGTCAAGAAAAACTGCCCGGACCTAGATGAGCTCGTATTGGAGGACCAGGTGAGACTCATTACGAAATTTGTAATAATTACATTTAGAATTAAATAAGTTAATAGTAAACAGCAATCAGTTTGAACGAAATTGATTTTTCTGGAACTGGTGCTTTTGGTGTGTCAAAATGCCCTAATAACTCCTCCTCTACTCTCAGCATCGCAATGTCATGGAGCATCTTGGCTCCCTCCCAAACCTCCACTCTCTCCGGCTGGAGAACTTCACCTGGACGAGCTCCCGCGACGAATCCCACCTCGAATCCGCCTTCGCCCACCTCACCCGCCTCTCCATCAAGAACCCCAAGCAGGCGGTGGTGGACGCCGAGTGGATGCGCAAGATGGGCAGATGGTGCCCCAGGCTCAAGAGCTTCTCGCTGACGCTCTATCAGCCGGATGGGTTCACAAGGGTGCAGCCGTTGGACTCGAGGATGTGGTCGTTCTTCCCGGAGCTGGAGTGTCTCGTGCTCGACGGCGATCTCTCAATGTGGCTCATTGAGAGTCTAATGATCTCGCTGAGGGGATTGAAGAAGCTCACCATATATATCCATGATTTGGGTTATCCCACAGGTACTGTCCAATTCATAGATAGGTACTAGTTCAATATCAATAATTCTTTCCGAAGGTCAATTCGACTCAATGATGCTTCGATTAACCCAGAGCGGCCATTTGCGCCTGCTCTCCCATCTGACCTGCTTCCAATGGCCGGTCAGCCTGGAAACGATGCTCTTCCTCATCGACCAGTGCCCAGATCTCAAGATAATCTTCGGACTGGACCTGCTCATGCTGTGTCCACGCTCTATAGCAGACATTCAAGTGAGGAGACCTTTTTAACGTCAGTTAATGTACTTTAGTATCATGCATGTTGTCAACTGCAGAGCCATATCCGCCGCAACAATCGTGCCATTGACCTCCGCTGCGACTCCAGCTCCAGCGACTGGCCTCCCAAGGGAATCCCGTTCCTGAGCGAGCGGAGCAAGCACCGCGTGGAGGCCGCCGACAACACGGCGTCAGGGGATGAGCGATTCGAGCAGATCCTGAGGGAAGGAACGCTGGAAGAGCTGCTCAAGGAAGTTTACTTGCTTTAAAAGCACATCTAGAAAAAAAATGTTCAAACAAGTGTCAGATCAATATTGTGATGTAAGCGACCCCCGTAGTAAAAATCAATATACCACGTTTCTGTTACTCGCATTTAATCTTTATTTCAATTTCCTTACTAGAAATCCGTGCATTGATCATTGGCTTCAGTTATTCGCGTCTCAAAAGATCTAGTTTCCTCATTTTAATATCAATTAGTCATCATCATCTTTAGATCATTTTCTGCGTCGTTAGGACTATACTGACGGTAAAGTATCATATGATTAGTTAAATTGCAATTAATTTAGGGAATATCGTCTTTATGCTATTTTAACCATATTTTCTTGGTTATCCTGCTGTGATGTTATTATTATTGTAGTTAGTTTTAGAGGGTATTTAATGATCATTTGCGATCACAGAAAAACAACACTCTTCTTTTCTTCTTCGACTAAGCTTTCATTCTCGTCACTTTTTTCTTAAATAATTGACCAGAAAAATATTAATTATCATCCTCTTCGCACTTTTCAAGGCAACTCATTGTCTTTGGCACAAAGCAAACCTCTCGTTACTTTCTTTTTACTTCTCTTCAGCACACTTCTGTCTTGGAATACTGTCTTTTATTAAACCATCATGACCTCCTCCTGTCCACAGAAGAGGAACCTGAACTGGTCAATCATGGTCTGCACAATGTCCTCCAGGTGCGGACGCATCGCCTCGAACTTGCCGAGGTCGCCGAACTCGTATTGGAGCAGCGTCGGCCACCAGCAGATGGCAAGGTTCTTGCTGTCCATGCAGTTGTCCTTGCTAAGCTCGGTCACTCTGTGGAAAGGAGCAATTATGAACGGATAAAATAACACTCTTCAAGCTTCATTACCTGACAAAATGTTGGAAGATGAACTTCATGACGGCAAAGTTGGTCTTGGGCAGGCGTTTAAGAAGCTTTCCAAGCTCAAGAATTTTTATACTTCGGTCGGGAAGCACTGAAAAGGAGACAATAAGTTAAATATGATGGGGGTAAAGTGAGTTTGATCTTACTTGATATGGCCTCAAGTTCGGTCATGTGCTCATCCCCCAGAATGGGTGGCAACCTCTTGAAGAAGAAGTCCTTGACGGCGGTGGCAACGGCATTCACGGCAATGTCCAGAGCATCAATGTCAACATTGTGATCTAAAAAGTATTAAGCTTATGAATTATTCCGGAGAAATTACAAGTGTGACTACCCTACCTTCGTCAAACTTTTGGAAAAGGAGATCGACGTGCGCCCTGTTCCCAGGTACTCGATACAATCCCTCTGCGTCCAAGCCCTCCTTCTCGATGAATTTGATGGCCATCTCAAGGAAGACGGGAATGGGATTCTCAGCCGAGGTTCGGAAGTCCTCCAATGTAGCGGTCACCTATTGAGAACAACATAATTGCGCGTTAGTTCTTTTATCTTTTATGTGTTCCAAATCCTTACCTGTATTGAGTTTGCCTTCATTTTGTTCTTGGCCTCCTTCTTCCTCTCTTTGGCCTCCGCGTCTCTCTTCTCCTTCTCCTCTTTGAGCCTCTTCTTCTCATCCTTGATTTTCCGGCGTTCAGCGTCCTTTTGCCGCTGCTTCAATTCCTTGTCCAGCTTACGCTTCGCCTTCTCCATCTCCTTCTCGTTTTTGCCGCCAGTAAGTGGAGATCCAAGTCCGCCCTCCAAGAGCGGATCATCATATTTGGCTAGAGGTGCAAAAAGAAACAAGGTATCAGTACCACATTTAACCACGTTATGGGCAGGATTGGTGCAATTATATGCAGTACTTGCAGTTTCAACGCAAATGAGTTAATTCTAGTTGCTGTTTCAACGCATATATGGTACAGGACGTGAACATTGTTTCCAAGCGCATCTTTTCTTTATGGATGTCTTTCAGCGGTACAGTTGATGTGCAAGTTAACGTTACATATGGTAAAAGCTGGTATCATGCAAATTTTAAGATACGGCATATGATATGGAAGCAGAGTATCTAAGGAAAAAAGCCTTGTCTGCGTCGTGGCTAAGCTATATGATGTACCAAGAAATTCTAGACCCCCTAGAATCCCCTAGAATCCCTTGGATGTACATTATCGTCTTAGGTTTGAACTCCAGCAGCATAATTATCTATTTTATGTGTACTTTGTACTTTATAGTTCATTCATTCGTTCACATTCATTCCAAAGCCCTTAAACCTTATGAGAGGATGTCAAAAGTCATTCTCAACAGTGTACAGCGGACATTAATTGAAAGCATTTAGAGTGTAAAACTCTTACTCTGCTGCTGCTGGCCACCGCTCATAAGATACGGCGGCAGCCCAGCCTGTGCTACCCTTGCCACAGGAGGCAGCGGCGGGTATTTTCCCCTTTGTGGGGGCGGGGGAGCCGGCGGGATCGACATGTCTGAGCGCTGCTCCTCCTCCCCCTCCTCGGAGTAATCCGAGAGGACACACGAAAGGAGGGCGGCTGTGGGAATAGGGTGAGGGAAAAGGGAAGCAGAGGCAACGATCAATGACAACAAGGGGCTCATCAAAAGCTCGCATTGACCCCCAGACAATGAGAGAGAGCTTTACTCAGAAAATGATGTTACAACAATTTACAAGGTTTTATCACTTTTATGGTAAACAACATCGAACTAGCAAGAATATAAACGAGAAAAAGACTTTTGAGTCCTTTCGAAGTGGTGTCTTTTCGTTTGACATTACGTTACTTTATAAAGCCCTCCTTACCTTTCTCAATCTCCGGTGGCGATACTCGATCCGGCTGGGGCACTGCCTGCTGTACCGGCCTCACCGGAAGGGTAGGAACCTTCGGGGTAGCCACGGCCACTCCACCGGGAGCCCTCGGTGGCTGCGGCTTCTTTCTGTGCCTCCGAGCGGCTCCCGACGACGAGGAAGACTTTGATCTGCTCCCGCCAGATCGGTGGCCTCCGCCGGCGTCATCGGAGGAGCTCTCGGAGTCGCTGTCGGAGTCCTCGGCTGCACGTGGGAAAGATAGTGAAAAGAAGAGGGCGGAGGACGGGATTTAGTAAATGATTTTTTTAAATCTTATTGTAGGGTGCATATTGTATGAAGCTTTCAAGCAACCATGCGCAGCGCAGGCAAGCTGCCTTGGAATGCAGTATAGTATCACTTGATTGTATACATCTTTAGCACAGGCATGAAGCACTCACCTTGCTGCAGAGCGATCTGCTCCCTTCGTTCCCGGTGGCTCTTCTGATGGTGATGGCTAGACGACGAACGAGCGCGATCCCCAGAAGGGGGAGTGACAATAGGCTGAGCGTACTCACTACCTGGAGGGCCACCGGCGAGGCTGCGGCCGAGGCTGTCACGTGGAACCGCGTAGCCGTGCTGGTCAAAGTCCTCCGAGGCGGCCAGCGGTGCTCCAGACGCCGACCGTTTTCCAGCGGACGGCGCCGAGCCGCCTGGAGAGGATGACGGTGGCTCCACCTGCATGGAAGACAGTGCGGACGTCACCTTCTGGAAATCGCTCAGGTTCAGCTTGCCGGGTAGCTAGAATAGAAGAAAAAGAATGAGACTACTATCCATCGCCTAGCAAGAGGGTTTCACTCATTTTTCCTACTTGAGATCTTGGCTTGACCGGTGGTGGAGGTCCGGACGGCGGATGCTGTTGTTGCTGACTAGTCTGCCGACCTCGGCTGCTCCGGCCGGTGGTGAACGCGCCGCCGTTGGCAGCTGCAGCAGCAGCGCTGCTACTCAGCTCCTCGTCTTGACCAGATCGTCGGATGAAGATGCTGTCATCAACCCAGCCTGGAATATCAAGGGTTTGAATGTTTAAAAAAAGTCATAGAACTCAGTTTATAATTTTCGTGTATTATGAAGTAGACAAAACATGGTCTGTAGTGATGAGATATCAAGAATACGTGCGAATGCTCGTCACCTGAAGCTGGTTCGCAAGTTGATTCAATGTGGTGATCAGCTATGAGTAAGAAAGAGAAAATATATAATTTGGAAAAAGAGGAATATAAGCATTGGAAGGAAAAGCACAGTATTCTTTTATTAAGACAATAGCTTATAAATGATGATATCACCTATTTACTATAATTAAATTAAACGTTGGACAATTAATATAATTATGTTTCGCAATGCTATGTCACATTACGTACATTGCATTAAATACACAGGGTGTCCCACAATTACTGTAAAAACACCATGCCCTACCTCCAATAAAACGGACTTTTATAGGATTTGGACACCAGTTTTGGTTTAAAAATTATTGTGTAGGTTTTATTGAAGCATTTTAGACACTTAAATCTTTGCTTTGCAATATTATATACCAAACAAAATTTAAGATCTTCCTAAGCAGCTATAGAAATAATAACTCAGTTTCAAGAGCATAGATCTTTATTGGTATCCATAGTTTTTAAATTGGTTGTCTGAGAGCTGAGATAAAGTCGTTTACTATTTTCAGTATATGTGGGACACTCTTTTAATGCTAATCAAATAAGGAAGTTGTTTAGATCGTGCGATATGTTGTTTTTTCATGTTCATTGCACGGCCAATATATATTAAGGCTCTTTCAAATGTGTTGGGTTCAGGGGTGTGTTGTAGGTTGGTGTTTGGTTCCAATATACAATGTACTATCAGTTAAAGGTATGTGAGAAGACAACTCAGTGCAGTTGAATGGTGCGATCCTGGATTAAAGAAAATGTTCTTTAGCATAACTCGCTTATTATGTATATAAAGAGAGTTACATTTTAATCCAAGGATGCGAGATAGTGTAACTATGTTGTGTAATGCGTTGGTGCTGCTCCAAAGGAAAGTGCGATGAGTAGTGATCAATGTACACAATGGTCTAAAATACAAGATACTGGGTTTCAGAGGAAAAAGCTAGCTCAGTACAAAACGAAGGTGTCAACAAATATCACTCCTAATGAGAAGATTCCCCTACATGCAGTGGCATCGTCCAGACTGGTGTGGCTCCCGGTGGGCATTGTGGACGCCTTAACGAGACGTCCCTCGCTGCCACGTGAACGCGGCTGCATTTGCCCTCCTCGGTGGGTGGAGGGGTCAGGGGGAGCGGGCTCAGGGGGCGTGGAAGGCGCGTAAGGGGAGGACTGGGAGGGGGAGTCGGGTTCCATGCCTAGAGGAGCGAGCGAGATAGGGAAGGAGGAGGCAGAGGAGCAGGAGGAGAAAAATAATGGAGCGTTAAAAGCAGATCACGAGACGACAATGATGGAGAGGGGGGTCTTGTAGTACAAAAGTTAAGAAGACGCGATTATTGCTAGTTAGTTTTCAGAAGGAAGAGAGGAGATTCGTGGTCCCAAGAAGTGGTCCTAGCCTTGTGGTATCAAGAAGTATTGCCTTTGAAGCAAATCTGATTGTGCCAGAGCGGGATTGACAGATAAGCGATTATATGAAGGTAATAAAATCTCAGGTCACCATTGAATTTTCTGGAAAATTAGTAATTCTTATTCACCCTTGTTAGTAAAGAAAGTGGAGGAGGACGGCGAATCCGCGCCAAAGCTCCTCGACGGCAGTGGCGGTCTCTTGCCATATCCAGGCCCAGAGCTCTGTGCACGTTGGTCCCGGAACCGCGACTGTTTGTCCTCTGCTCGGAACCCACGCTCCCTTGGGGCGCCCTCCTCGCTACCATGTTTAGTTACGCGCGCGTAGGCTGGAGGGGACGGCGAGGCGGCTGTTCTCAAGTAGGCTGGCCTACCTGGTGGCAAGGCAGGCAGCCCTTCTGAATGTGGAAAAGGTGATACACAGAAGGAGGAGCAGAGGTGAAAAGGGTGATAGTTGAAGAACGGGTTTGTAACAGTAAAAAGTTGTTGCAAAGGGAAGGTAGGAGGAGGAAAAAGCAGAGAAAAAGGGTCAATTAACTAGGTGAAATCTACTTGCGTTCGGCACATTTAAGAACTCCGAGATATCCTTTTGTCACTCCTTTTACCTTGCTTCTTCTTGCTCTTGATTTGCGACGGCTTCACGAGTCTCTCTCCACTTGCTCCATTCTGACCCCTGTCCATGCTGTTGTAGACGTCGGAATCCTCGTCCGTGTCAGCCTCGAGATCTGCCTCCACCTCGTCTCCAAGCCGTTCATAGACTTCGGAGCCTGAACCGGATCGAGATCCGTGATGAGATCTGAAACCAAGTCGAATGTCAACATATATTCAAGGGATTCTAGACTAGTTTAGAATTCCTTGATATATTCTAACTTTATCCCTATGAGAGAGTTAACCTGTGGTGTGGTCCACCCCGCCCTCCTCGCCCACTAGAGACTTGCGGCGGCCCTCCTCCGTGCCCCCTCGTCCTACCCACAGCCCCACCCTGACTGCCTGCCGAAGACGTCGACCCGACTCGATACGAGTCGACCCTTGGGGGCGGCCTCGGTCTCTTCTGGTTATTGGCCCCTCCCGGAGGCCCGTGCGCGTGCCTTGATTGCAGATCCGGCTCGGGTCGCTCCAGCGTTCCCTCTCCAGAGTCCTCGAGACTGCGCGCAGGGTCGTACATGGACACGGCCTGCTCAATTTCACTCTTCTTCTCAAATACTTCCTTGAAGAATGGAGTGTAGAAAGACGCTGGAACGGAAAGTAAGAAAACAGTAATTAACCCGAGTTGGATTTGACATTTACCCTGCTTACATTTTTGCTGAATGGTTGACGTAGAAGTCATAAAGTGAGCGTTGAGTCTGTCCGCCACAATGTTCCCCTCGTTGAGCAGCAACGCCTCCAGCTCACTGTAGCCTCCTCCACTGCCGCCGCCCAGCACGCCATTGTTGTCCGTGACCGCCAGCAGCTGGATGGGCAGCTCAGGGATGTTCATGGAAAAGGTGCTGAGTGTGGCGAGCGACGCCTTGCGCTTCGTCGAGTAAACAAGGATGAATCCGTGGATGAGCTCGTTCTGGAAGTCGTTGGCGCTGTGGTACGACGACAGGATGACTTCGACCTTACGCTTTGTGTCGCCAAGCTGAGTCTCGATGGCGATGGAACGGTCCCCGGACAGGTACGAGTTCTGATGCTTCATCAGCGGCCCCAGCACGTTCTCCACGGAGTAGGGATCGCCGCAGAGGAGACACATGATAATGCGAATGTCGGGCTCAGCATTGTTGGGCGGCGCTTTGTAGATGTTTAACAGGCCGGACCGGTGCCTGATGCTCTCAATGAGCGCCCTGAGCGCTTCCTCCACCAGGTGCTCCTTGAACGGATGCCTGCCCTCCACGAGCGGTTTATTCTTGGACTCTGAGCCGCGGCCGTTGTGACAAACGTCAATGAACGGACACTGGAGGCTGTTTGCGAGCGCCTCGCCCTCTTCCTTGAGATCCAGGAACTCCCGCTCTGGGAGGTCCTCGTCAGGCGCGAACACGAGCACCAGTGGCAGCCCTTGGAATGGAAGTCGGTCCTCCTGCTCGAGGTTGGAGAGGAGCGTCTGTTCCAGAGATGTGCGAATGTACTCGAAGGAAGGGCCATTGGAGAATGTGCAGAAACAGCCTGAGAGAAAAAGAGAGTTACACATCACGCTCAGTTGTCTCTACAGAGCAATTTTCTAATTGAGAGCATGCTTTATTCACCGTGCGGAAGGAAGTCCTGCGTTCTAAACGCATTCTCCGGTAGTGACACATCTCCACTGATGGTCCTGTAGTCGAGCGAGAACACCTGGTTCTGGTGCTCGAACTCGTCGTCGCTGCACAGGTCGCGCACGGCGTCGGCGAGGTCGTGACCAAGCTCGTCCACGCCGAGCACGACGAGGTTAAGGTGGCTGCTCTCGGGGCCACCACCAGGGCCGGAAGCGGCGGCGCCGGCACGTCCTGCCCAGCTTGGGGGACGGCCCTGGGCCTTCTTGGCAACAATACGTTCGACTAGTGAATCTGAAGGAGCAATACAACGCGTTATTTATTAACTTTAGGAAGCAATAGAATTCCCCTTTGATGTACCTGTACAATGCGGGAATGCCGGGCAATGTTCCCGCATCGGGTAATGCACGAATCCCAGGTGCTGGAAGAGTAACAGTTTCCGGTCGGCGTCGAGTCTGTCCAACGCCTTCCAGCGAGAATCCTCCTGCAGCTGGTCAGTGATGTCCAGGATGTCGTCCTGGGTGACCGTGCCAGCGGGGCTAGACCGGTACTGGTCAAAGATGTCCGATCGCTCCAAGAGTAGCTCCTGAAAAGAGTAAAATTTTAGTTCATTGATTACCTTTAAAAATGCTTTTTTTTACTTGGAAGTTTTTCTTCGACCTGACCACGAGTTCTCTCTGATGCAGCTCGTAGATCTCGACGATTTGGTTTTCCGGAAGGTTTTCAAAGCACTCCCTGCCTAAAAAGAGGACCTTGACTTCCCCAAGGGATTTGCCTGGAGTCACGCAGCCCATGTCCTCCAACATCTTCTTGAATTCTTGCCGGAGTCTGGAAACGAATTTAAATGTTTTAATTTCGAAATAGAAATGCTATAAGAATTTACAAACATTCAAAGCTACTTTAAATTAAGAAGCTAACTACAAAACGCAAACTCAAACTAAGACAAAACAACATCCTTTACCTCTTTGGCCGACTGAATGTGCAGTAAGGAAGAGAGTGGGGAAGAGAGAGAAAATATATTAACATTAATATAGTATAATTATTGAGCCCCCAACCAGTACACCTTACGCTATTAACATTAAAATTGTGTGCTTCCAAATCCTAGTGACCCTTTATTTCCATTCCAGACTTACTCCATCATCTTCTGATGCGCATGCAGGTGGTTGAGGTGGTTCTTGAAGACGGTCTCCGCGTCCGGCATCTCCAGGATGTCGTACGGGATCCTGTTCTCCATGGAGGACTCGCCCTCGAACAGGTCCGCCTCCATCCAAGTCGTGTCCTCGGGGTAGTCCACAAAGAAGTGGTCAAAGTTGGGGTGGGAGCGGACGCGGTCCTTCACCAGGGACCAGTCCCTACAAAAACAAAACCAGTTAGGATGGTATATACTGTATGACAGCAAGCCAATCTGCAGCAAAAAAATTAAGCAAAGCCAAGGGAAGAATCATTAATAGTTGTTAAAAACCCACTATGTTTAGAAGTTACTCATCCATTATATCCCAATAGTTCCAATGACCAACTTTCTAGAGTAGGAAATTTGGCCAAAAATTCAAACTCTTCCCAAGAGATCAATATTTTCCCTCGCTGTTCTACAAATCTACAACCCTAGTTTCCCCTTTCTGGCTATCTCTCTCCTTCTCTCGCCGTCGAGGCACATAAACTAGAGCCCGGCAATCATCGTTGGCGTCAAGAGAAAATTGGGCGTGTTTCCACCCATTTTTAGAGGGGAAATTGACTCTGAGGAGAGCATTTTGTGAAAGAGGTGGTGAAGGAAGGTAGCCGACGACCAAAAGCTTGGTGGCAGCTGGCTGCCTTGACGAAACACTGCTGATGATAAGAAGATAAGAGTGATGTAGGATCAAGTACTGTGCAGTAGAAACAAATGCCGGGAAACCAATCTAAACCTAACATATTTCCCATTGCTGGTTATAAATGCAACCCTTAAAAAATAAAACACGGAAAATAGTATGACTTGAAGCCACATACATGATTCCTCCCACCTTGAAAAAAAATCCTTCGAACTAGTTGCACAATATCTTCCTCCTCAGCGCGCGGGGGCTGCTGCCACTGGTCGTCATGTGACCGTGCACCCAGACGGCTAACTTTTATTTCTAAATGACACGCACCAAACACAGAGGCAAGCAATGAACAGCAACTTACTGTTTCATGGAAATGAAATTGCGAATGAAGTTTGTATGAGACCGTGAATAAAATCAACAGCTAGTAATGGTAGGGTGGCAAAGCAATCTTATTTTCTCTTCGTGGATGTGATAATGGGGCCCTTAGTTTTATAGGAAGTCGAGTATAATATACAAATATGTAATGTTAGAGAAAGAGGAAGCAACGGCAGTTAAAAGGTAAAAGCAAATATCACTGTAATGTATGACTTTGTCTTAATGTTCGTTTATCTGTATATCCCAAGAATTTTGTACACTACAACTTTTTTGGTATATACACAATCAAGGAAAACTAAGAAATACTAGCCCAGGTAGATATAATAGTATTCCTTGTTCCATCTCAGAAAACCCATCCCAAAAGCTGCATTGCATTGCTGCAAAACTTCACACAAACAAAGCTTTTCTGTCATATCGCCGTAGTCTGTTGTAGTACTTGCCATGGCGGCTTCTTCTTGCTAAACTGAATGTATCTGCATCCAAGACAGGTCAACGGATTGAAATGAAGCAAGTGAGCGCAACTGAAAGGTGTTTCGAATTAAGACATAAAACTGATAAAAGGCACATCTATGCTGATACACTCCGGGCCTCCCGTCAACAAGTACTCACCCTTCTCCGAGCGACTCGAACTCCGGGAACATCTCGTGTAGCACCTCAGGCAGCAGGTCAAAGTATCGCTGCACCTTCTCTCCCAGGTATTCCTCCTTGAGCTTCTTGACGTGGCGCCGGAAGAGCCGCTGGGCAGAGTCCTTGCCGAAGATGTCGCAGTAGCTTTGGTAGCCTTCGTATTGGCCCAGTTTCTTGAGGGCAGTGCTCCAGAGGACGCCGTAATCCTTAGAAAGAAAGTATGATGTTAGAAAGCTCAAACACGGGGAGAAATATGATCAAGTCCTTTCTTTCTTTTTTGCTGCAGTAAAAAGGTTATCCTTTTCTGCGATGAAAATTGTAGTGCTGCCGGCCGAGAAGAAGAACGGAGGAAACTTTTGCTTCCTTTTTCTGCACCAACTCTCGGATCCTTCCTAACAAGAAGAAGAAGTCCTGCAAACTTTTCTTCTTTTCTTTCTCCTTTTTATCCCGCATTTGCATTTCCTCCTCCACTCACCTGCACATGAGACCTGAGCAGCCGCACGTAGTTCTCCGTCGTCATATCGAGCAACTCTCTCCGGATGTGCGCGCTCTCCATGTAACTCGCGATCCGCGACCTCCCCCTCGTCTTGTCCACCAACTGCGCCACCGCGAAGAACGCCGTGTCCACGTTGATGTTCTCGTGCGAGGACGTCTCAATCACCGGGATGTTGAGCCCCTTGAACTCCTTGCGGTTGACGAGCCGCTCCAGCTCGTGCACCAGCAGCTCGTCCGCCTCGTCGCACTTGGTCGCCGCGATCACCACCGGCTTCTTGCTCAGCTTGATGATGTTGTTGAGGATGGTGGCGCAGACGTCGACCTGGCGCTCGGGGCTGCGGTTGGGCACGTGCGACACGTCGAAGGTCACGATGAAGCCGTCGACGGGGAAGCGGCCGTCCGGCATGGTGCGCTGCTCGTACTCGCGCTCGATGCCCAGCTGGTCCTTGCAGATGTACATGAGCTTCTCTGCGGAGACGAGCTTGGTGTTGGTGCATCGTTTGACGTACGGCTCTGATTTGCCGGATGCTCTGAAGGGCTGGAAGGAGGCGTCGTCGTAGAACTCGGTCTGTTCCACCACCTGGATGTGGAAGTCGGTGCCCTCCTCGTTGGTGCGCTTGATCTCGCCCCAGAAGAGGAAATGGTCGTTGTTCACAACGCGACCGCTGAAGTCGGACTGGAAGAAATAGAGGTGAAAAGTGTAGCAAGTTTGGCTTTGACCTGAGAAAAGGGATATATATCCCTTTTCTCAGGCTTTGACAATAGTAAAATTTATCAAAAAATATTTATTTCAGTACCGTTCAAAAAAGGAAATAAGAAGTAAATGAATCTATTGTAGTGAATCAGAATATTGTACAATTGCTGGTCGAAGATGCTCCAATAATTAAGATATGATTGATTAACTTACAAACTGTAAAATCAGGGACCAAAAATAATGAGTTCCTTTTTACCAGTTCCAGTTTGTGCTTTCGGTCGCCAGAACGGAAGAAAAGAAAGGCAGTCAAACGCTTGACAGATTTATGGCCTTTTGGGGAGCTCGTCCGAAAAAAAGCACTGGGATAGGTTTGGCCAAGATTGCAAAAAGGGAAATCAGAACAGTATCGAAGCAAAATTAATTAATAGAAGGGGAAATGTGCAGTGTACGGCTACATGAGCCTATATGGTACTTGAACTTACTTGACTGAATACTGAAATGTGATCGACGCTGTAATCATCTGCGAGAGGCTGAATGAATCTATTGCACAAGCACGACTTTCCCACTCCCATGGATCCCTTCTCCTTCTCACCGCCCGACAGACCCACCACGGCCACCGACAGCAGCTTGGAGGGGCCGCCAGACGCCGCGGCAGAGTCGCCCCTGCGCAGCGTCAACCCGCCAGCAGCGGCACGCATCACGCCTTTGCCGCCGCCGGCAAGGGTGGCAGACCAAGACTCCAGCTTGCTCTTGCCGCCACTAGCGCCTCCGGCACTCACGGGCGACGCAGCCACCGCCGGGGACGAGGAGGAGGCGAAGAGCGGGTGGGTCAGTCCAGATGAGGACGTGGATCCCGCCGGGGACGCCGCTGCCGCAGCCACAAGCTGCGCGTGCGCCAGCTGCTGCTGGTGCGCGGCCTGCGCTTGTGCCGCTTGCTGTGCCGCTGCTGCCGCTGCTGCCTGAGCATGAGCGTGCGCGTGCGCGTGAGGGTGGTGCTGGAACGGATCCATGCAACTTCTGAGAGGTCAAGTGTCGTCACGGGAAGCGCCGCCGGGTGCGGGCCATGGCGCGGCAGTCGGGTGAAGACCGAATAGCTTCGGTAACCGAAGGAAGGTCCCCCAGTGGTGTGACTGCTCGGTCGACTCCTCCGCGCGCGGCCACCGGATCTCTTCGTGCACTTCACAACGGCGTCATCCTGTCAACAAAACACTTTCGGACTGACCAGCAACTTGCACTCGAAGTGAACTGGAGCGTAATCTCTGGCCTGGGTGGTTCACTCGCCTCATGCACTCGAGGCTTTTCAGGATGGGTGTTCAATCTTTTATCATTGGCTCTGCTTTTGCTTCCTCTTGGTTTTTCCGTTTTCTTTGATTCTTTCGTTCTTTTCTTTCTGTTTCTCTCTCTTCTCTTCTTCTTCGTCTTTCTCGTCTTTCTCGTCTTTCACGTCTGGGTGTGGAAGAAAGAAAGAAGGCCACAGAAGAACAAGTCCAAGACTTAGAAGAAGCTTCAGCTTCAGCTTCAGCTTTTGCAGCACCCAACACGATGGCACTCATTCACTGTCTCTCTTTCTCTCTTTCTCTCTCTCTCACCATCGGGGAGAGACAAGGGAAGAAGAAGAAAAAGCTCCCTCTTCACTACTGTTCTGTCTGTAAGTGTTTGGGTTGGAAGGAAAAGGCTTTCTCTTTTCTCTCTTCTCTTCTCTCTTCTCTTCTCTCCTCTGTAGTTCTCTTTTCACCCCCACGAGTGACGAGCGCCTCAGTGCCGTGTACCGATCTAGCGATCTAGCGAGTGGAATGGTGAGCAGCAAACAGTCGATCTCCCTTCTGAGGACTTCTGAGCACCGAAGAGAGGCTGCATGGGGTTGACTGAGAAGGAAACAGACGAAAGGCTTTCGATCGATCTGCTGCTGGATTCTGCTCAAGAGCTGCGCTGGCCAAGGCAAGAGTGGTTTCCAAGTCTCTCTTTGGAGTTTGGAGGAGGAGCCCAGCCCGTGTGCTGAGCGGTGGTAGCGAAAAGAAGAGGAAGAAGAAGCAGAAATTGGAGTGGTAGCTGGTGGCGATCTGCTTCTGCTTTTGGCTTCTGCTGCTGCTGCTGTTCCATCACGGAACGAATTCACTTGACTCGATGTCGCACAAGTTGGTCAGGGCGGACAAAGGATCAGAGATTGCAATATACATAGAAATAGAATATATCATTAAGGCAAAATATCTTCAAGAGTAGACCAGGCTTTACTTGGTGATATATGCTATGGCACTGGAAGTTAATATCGGCAAATGTAACCGGGGAATAAATATCCTGGAGCCTTTTTATCTTGGCTTCATTTAAACTGACTTCTTCTGTATCATCAGCCCTATCCCTCCGGTGATTTTTCATTCGCAACAGCCGATGGGGTCTGTTTTCTTCTTCTTTTACGTCTGGTAGCTGGTGTGACGTGCCGGGGATGTTTCGTCTGCTGCGCGCGGTCCGTCTCGTTTCTTCTTCAATCGGGTGTGGACACAGAAGCCAGACGCCCGCAGCGGGGAAGGGGAAAGATCGCGCGGGAAGTTTGAAAAGGGAAGGAACCGTGGCATGGGGTGTTGCACGCCTGGTCAGGTTTCAATTAGCATGTATTATCATGCATGCAAGGCTATGTATCTATTTTTAGGCCTTAAATTTTTACTAAACATATTTAGCACATAATCATTCAGAACTATTTTTGGTTCAGATTCTGTGGTCAGAGCATGTTTAAACACTTCATACATACCATAGATACAGTGTAGTGCAATATTGTGGTTTTATAATAATTTATGCACACTGTTGTTTTATAAGAAATAAAAATTAAGGTATTTACTGTAAACGTTTTCTTTTCCAAAATAAAAAATCCTGTGAAACGACACGGTAATGGAAGAGTTAAAAATGTCGAATCTTTTGGTTATACATGTAACGTTATATCCCAACCTGCCTTTGGATGTAATCATGAAGAAAAAACTTTAAATTGTGACTTAATACGTAATAATGATTAAAAACTAATATACAAACTAACGCTGTTTGTCGAATTGATGCAGAGCATGAACCTACTATATCTTTATATAATAGCTCTATGATGCAGACATACGGGTAGTACATACATTCTGCAGCCGTATCAAAGATCACGCCCGTGCTCTTCTACCAGTGCGTGGTTTACTCAACACTGTAACCCAATTTATTTGTTCCTTGTTTTGAAATGATTACGTTTATGAAATCAATATCTCTTGAGGATCCTTCTTTGGATACGAATGCTTGTTTTATGACACTGAAGTATCCATTCATCTAATTTAACTGGTTGTATTTTGCAAATTCCATGATGCTGTGATGCAAACTTTCCTACAATGAGTTGTATGTAAAAAGATTGCTCTGATGGAATTTACATGTATAAAAAACTAGCTTTGAAGAACGGATTATAAAATAAACGTGGCCGTGCGTAAAACACATTCCGTATATTCCGCGCGCAGGAAAAAGGACTTGACAAAGTTGTAGTTTAATGTGCGGCAATAATGATAAAATAGCATATGTTCTATCATTATCAAAACAAGTTAATAATAAGGAACTTCAAGAATAGGCAATATCTCATAAATCCATAATTTATAGTTCACAGGGCAGTCTCGTGTTCTAATATATTTTACTTAATGTTTTTGTTTCTCCGACATCGGTGCTTTCTCCTTGCTTTCCTTTCCTTCTTCTCCTCCCTTGAGCGCCAGAGCTGTCTCCTCTGTCTCTTCCTGAGTGTACGCTCCGTGAGCGCTCCGCCACAGCTGCGGGAGGGAAAAGAGAGCTCTCTCTTCCACACCATCGCAGCGTCGACTGAGGCAGGAACGATCACGAAAATTAAGCACACAGTGCTTTCCACGCCGAGGACTGATGTACGTCGCAGGCATGCTGCCAGATTGCTGCTACTTCTCCGTTTAAAGGGTCTCTCTTCATGATTCTACCTCCAGTGAAGCAGCTCTGCATGTGCGGCTAACAAGATTAGGTTTCAAGGGCCAAAGTTCAAGTCTATAAATCATCTTAAGGAACGCATCAAGGAAACTGATACGGACACATCGTAATCAAATATCATCTTACTGCTGCCTTGCCTTCATAAGCTCTTGAATGTCTCACTCCTGCGACTCCTTGAGAAGAGCTGCCGCACGGAAAAACGAAGAGGGAGAAGAAGGCTTTAATCCAAAAGCATATTAGAACAAGTGAGCTCATCATAGTGTTTGCCCTCGCAGTGCGTGCGTGCGTGTGAACGGAAGAAGCAGAAGAAGCCTTCTTATGCTGCTCTAGTTTAAACTTGAAGCAGCCTGCACTCGCAAAAAGGCTCATATCAATGCTTTACTCCCTCTCTGTGGCTGCACACACATGCATGAGAGTGTGAGAGAGTAGCTGAGACTGAAACAGGGTATCAGTCAGAATTCCGGGGTCGCAGAGAAAACATCCGACATGTCCGAAACGCCCCTGGTGACGATAAAGTGCGAGATTGTCGATGAAGACCTCAAGGAAGAGCCTTTAATCACGGATAAGGGCTCCTCATCTTCCGCCACCGTCCTCCTCTCAGCTCCGAACTCCGCCAACAACAATGACGTGGAGTTGTCTGACGAGCTGGTCATCAAGGAGGAGCCTCTCGACAAGGAAGACGAGATCGATCAGTCAACAGAGAGCCTCAGTTTCGAGGTCAATGCTGAAAAGGTATCATTATCGCGCAGTTCTTGTAAGGCGTTTAGACGGTGTAGCTGTAGATTTAAAGGGAACCTCTCTCGCATAACAGATGTTCGTTCTCCCCTAAGCCGCGATCGATAGGAGGCACGCGCGGCCGTCCGTCTCTCTCTCTCCCGATTCCTCCCCTAGCTGCTACTAGCTCTATTTACGAATGATAAGCAAGTGCAGCAGGGAGAGAGGGAGAGAGATGTGAACAAGTGCAACCTCGAGATAAAGCCGTAAAGCGGAGAATGAATATGAGAAAATCACAGACTATGCAAACAAATCCTTCTTTTAATTTGACGCTTCTATTTGCTTTATTCTAGAGTATCACCATCAAAACCGAGATCGGCGATCTGATCCACGACCCCGAGTCGGAAGACGTCGACATTGAGAAGGCCGACGACGACGATGATGAAGACGATGACGACGAGGAACTCGACTTTTACGAAGACGACGATAATGACGAGGACTTTGAACTGGACTCGTCGGAAGGCGCGGACACTCCTGACAGTGTCCACATTGATGTCGTAGATGATGATGACCAAAATCTTACTGGGAAGAGAAAGAGATCAAAGCCGTTAAGATACGTTGAGGAGGGCGTCAAATCTAGTGATGAAGAAGAAATTGAGGTCGAGGAGAAGAGCAAAAAGGGGCGGGGTAAGCAGAAGAGGGAGGGGCCAGAGCAAGAGGAGGAGGAGGCAGATGATGGGATAAAAGGCTCGTTTGAAATTCTGGGGATGACTGTGCAGACCATCGGCAACTATTCAGTCTGTCCAAAGTGCAACAAGAAGATCAAATCAACCTTTATTATCAGGTGAGCAAGATTGAACTCTATTTCTAAGCTTAGGTTGGTTTAATGCTTTGTTTCTCTCCCTGTTTAGGCATATAAAGCTTCACGACCAGCCTGAGGAGTCCTACGACTGCCCGGAAAAGTGTGGACTGAAAGTCAATCGGGTCAACAATCTCATCAGGCATTTAAAGGTAACCATTTTGTTCATCCAAGGCATCATTCCGGCGAGATCTTAAATGATGCCCTTTTCGGACTTCCGGTCACGCAACCTCGAGGTAAACACGCACCACGATTTCCGGTCGTGTTTTCTTGAACTGAAAAAAGGAAA
>LR137243.1:0-11743 GCA_900659605.1 Tisbe holothuriae | reverse complement strand
GTTGTGCGGGAAGCAGCCTGATATAAATGTCTACGATGACATATTGTGGTGTAACCCAAAGGCTAATAAAGAAAGAAGAAAAGAAAGAAAGATGCCCTTTTCTTCTAGGCCGTCCACAAAAGTAAAACGCCGTACATGTGTCGAGTCTGCTTCAAATGCTTCCCGAAACCGTCCATCTTGAGAAGCCACTTCAACCAGCACAACGAGGAAAAGGGTCGGAAGCGGAACAAGACGGTCGCCAACCAAGAGGAGGAGGATGACGAAGCCAGAATCTACGCGTGCGAATTCCCAGGTAAGGGTGAAAGCAGCGGAACTTACCATTCCTATCGGACGCAACCTTTCTTCATATTCTCATAGGATGCGGCAAAGAGTACAAGAAACGCCATCACCTCAAGGAACACGAGCGCAAGCACACCGGCGACATGAAGTACAAGTGCGACGTGTGCGGCAAGCGATTCTACATCCAGGCGCACATGAAGCGACATCTCTACTCGCACACGGGCATCAAGCCGCATGTCTGCCGCTGGAAGTGCGGCGCTATCTTCGCCTCCTACGGCGGTCGCATGAAGCACGAGCGGATCAACCACTACGACGAGAACCCTTTGCAGAGCGAGTGCGACATCTGCGGCAGACCGTTCAAGAACCAGCAGCAGCTGTCCAAGCATAGGATGACGCACCTCAACCCAGAAGAGCGCAAGGACTACCGCTGCTCATTCTGCGGCATCATGTTCGACACCATCAAGCTCCGTGAGCGGCACGAGGAGCGGCATCGCGACGGAGAAGTATTCGCTTGTGAGACTTGCAACAAAACCTTCAAGAACGAGAAGAACCTCAGTCATCACATCAAGGCGCATCACATGCCCAAGGAGCAAGGCGATAAGTCTGGAGGCGCCAAGGATGGGGTCGGGCAGAGTAGCAAGAAGAAAGAGCCTCCGCCCAAGCACCACTGCCATCTCTGTGGCCCTCCAAAGCTGTTTTGTCTAACGTCATTGCGTCGTCACCTGGCGCGCATCCACAGCACTAACTACAAGTGTCCCCGCGAAGACTGCGGCAAGTGCTTCAAGGAGAAGGCGCAGTTGGACGCGCACGTCGAGATCCACCGACTTCGAGAGTGTCACCTCTGTGGAAAGCGCTTCCAACGCAAGCAGAACGCAGACATCCACCTTCTGGGCGTGCATGGACTGACCAAGGACGACCTGGTGAAGGAGGGCCGCTGGAAGGCTGTCAAGAACCCCGACTCGGAGAAGTTCCCCGACTACATGACTAGGAAGAGCACTTGGAAGAAGAAGAATGATTCTGGTCCGCCCCGGGTGATGACGACGGAGCACAAGCCGAAGAAGACGTCGAAGAAGATGCCTCCGCTGAAGCCAATCAAGTCGGAGGCGCCGATGCAGATGATCGACACTGGCGCGACCGGGATCATGACGGTCGAGTTCATGGCGGTGGATGAGGTCAAGAGGGAGCCCATGGAGGAGGAGGAGGAAGAAGAAGAGGTGGACGAGCCCATGTCTATGGAATGATGGATTATTTATTTGTTTTGCATAACGGTGATATACCAATGGAATGAAAACTAGTCCAAAGAGAAACAAGCGTTATAATAGTTATTATATGTTAATTGTGCCATAAAATATTTATTTTAATTAAGACATAAATAAACTACGAAATGAATGTGATTCCGAAATATTAATTATCCATGTCTCATACTTGAAAAATGACTTTCCACGGTGATTTTTCCGACAAATTAGTGGTCAAATGGAGCAGTCACCTCGTTGTTAATTTTTCTTCTCTCTCTCTTGAGCGTTGCCTTTGACAAGAAATGTTTCGTTTTGAAGATTTCACCAGGTAATAACTGAGCTTTCTAAACAAATTGTGACCCTAGTTCTCTCGGTTAAGAATGCGAACGTGGCCGACGGAAGGAAGAAAATGAATTATGGAAAGCGACAGTGAAAGACTTTTTTGTTACAAAAGTGATGACAATCAGAGCTAGACTGGAGTGCGGTTTTAAACAAGGGGACGGAGAACAAATTGGCTTTTCCACTGCAGCAAGTTAGGAAACGATTGCTATTATCCTACAACATTTTGCGTCCCAACCGGCATGTTGAGTACAAATTTTATCCTGTACTTTTTGAGAGCAGTTCAGCCGAGCATCTTCATTTCACTTTTATCTCCGTTCATTGTGTAGCGCCAGTTGAGTGCACTTAATTCCTTCTTCGCCTCTTGAGCAAGAAATAGAACGACTTAAGAAGTCGGAATTTCTCCTCCGCCCTGCAATGCTGACATGGACCTCGAAGAAGAAAGAAGAGGGAGGTCGAAAATGAGGGAGAAAAACGTGGAGGAGTGATCGAGAGAGAAAGAAGAAAGAGGCAAAGAATGCACGTGCAGGGAAGAAAGATATTTAAGTTTTGAAACGAGATAGAAAACGGGTACTCATTTTATTACACTAGTACAATTGGTATCTACGTGTGGTTTTATAATTGCTAAGACTTTCTATAAATAATGACCTCGTAGCAGAAGTCTTAATTGTGCACCACCCTACTTATTTCGGAGACTAACGAACTTTCTCTTTCTTCTTCTTCTTCGACATCGCACATGAGCTGTAAGTTCGTTACTTTTACGGGCAGCGATCGGCTTAAGAGTCCAACCTTGGGTCGCGGCGGCGGCGGCAGCAGCGAGGGAATTATTGAACGACGCTCTTTGATAAGAGAAAAGACTCCATTACTATATCGAAAAGTTGTGGCCAGTACTAATTAGTTACGTAAACATGTTATTGTCCCAAAATATAGCTCTATATTGTAGTTCACAAATGATTCCCGTACCTTATTCCTCAAAATGGGATTAGCTACAAGGATTTACTCTAAAGAGTACTTAGACCCTAATATTTCTCCCAGATCCATGACAGAAATTTCCCCCTTGGGTGCATGGCGACGATTAGCCAGCCCACGGCTTGATACTGAAGTCTGTTGTAGTACTACGACTACTCCTGCTGCATGCTCTGCCTGCCTACTTTGGCCTCGGCAACATGATTCGATTTCACGACTCGCAAGAGGTCGCAGATGAAATTAAATCGGCGTTGCTCTCTCTCTTGTAGCTAAGAAAGTCTCTTGATCAGAATAACAGCCGTTTCTTTTTCCCTCCCTTTTTGCCGGAATTCCTTTCTCCCAAACCTTGTTACATTGCATTGTTTTGGCCACTTGACTGAATGTGTTGCTGTGACTGGCTCCTTCTTGCCGCCGCCGCCGTCGGACCTTTCTTCCGTCCGTCGTTGATCCAGTGTTGAAGAACGCCGCGATTCTCAGTTGGCTCCTCACTCGTGCGCTGAGAGGGCCGCGGTCAACAACACCAAGAAGAAACTAGGACTTTGTCAGCGACCAGGGGTGAGAGCTCTTCACGCCGATTTAATGTAACACTTGCGTGAAACCAAGGTGTCCCATTTTCCAGGTAAACTCACCGGCCTTCAAGATGACGTTCTGGCAGGAGAACTATCCTTTCATCAAGGATGTCTACGTTATGCGCCAGACCAAGATGATTGAGTGGATGGAGAATGTGGAGAAGGCAATCTCAAGGATCATGGCTGACAAGGTCTACACCTCGGCTGAGTTCAAGAGGGAGCGTGACAACTTCCATGTGAGTATAAGATGCTATTAAAATTAAGTGTACATGTACATGTTGATTTGACTGCATGATCAAATTATGTTGATCATGTTTAACTGCAAAGAAAAAAAGGGTCATTACTTGGCAAATTATGTACGACCCAAACACATAAATATTAATTGGACGTTCCCAATGGCTTCATTTTATTGAGCCAATTTGTTAATTACTAGGGTAATCCTTGGTGGATGTAATTTTATGCAGTCAGCCAAGAAAGACATTCTCAAAAAAGCCCTTGTAATGAGGAACGCAATATAAGGCAGAAAACAGTTACTATTTTTAAAGGTAGGTGACAGTGCGAGCTGGTTTGTGTTATAACCTGAGCAGGCTGAAATATCCAACTCAAAACTGCATACTGAACACTGCCATACCACCTGGCTTAAAACTAAGTAACTATTTTTGAACATTATATAGCGTTCCTCATTGCCCATCGTAATTATTTATTAGACAATAGTCCAATTGCAAGCCCAAAGAAGAGGTGTTTGCCAAAATATTTTTCTCTCATAGGTACTAGGTGGTCATTGATCATATTAACAATTTTTCTCCATAAGAATCTATAATACTAAGATGGGAGTTGAGGTAAAGGGGACTATCCAGGGAGGCGGCATCACCCCTTGAATTATCACCGGGAAAATAAAAAAGTTTTCCTACTTATATGCATAATAGTCATCATACTGTCCAGTATATGTCCACCTTAAATTAGTATTATAACTAGTTAACATAACTTAATTCGCTTAGTTAATGCAATATGTAACTATTCGGCATAATTTTGCATTATAAATCATGGTAGAATAAAGGTATACAGAGAATTGAATCCTATATATTGACGAATAGTTTCTTCATTGTACAGAAGTCCATATATAAATTATTAACAAAATAGTTATCAGCAAAAAGATTTTCTCTGCTCGGACATAAAAACCAAATAATATTTTTTCGATAGCCACTTTCCCCTTTCCCTCATCGTTTTAGTAATGTGCTGATTTCTTTTGAGAAGGTGCAGGTTCTAAGTTCTAGTGTTTAATGGAACGAATAATTTTAATATAAACCAGGCTTAAACGGGCAGTATAATTTTAAATATAACAAAGCTCTATATCTTGTATTCCTGGCGTTACGCTAATTCTAGACAAGGATTGACGTAATATGAATTTACTTAATGTCATTTTAAATATCAGCCGACCATGGGTAAAAATGGCGTTATTGGAAAAAGTGCATGTAGAGAAAACTTGAACCAGTTCTTTAAGGCATAAAACTTGATGAAAGCAATACACTAAACACTATTTTATTGTCGTCATAATATTGATATACATACATATGTTTTCACCATACTTTGCGTCATTTCAGGCTCTCTGCAAGGATCTTGAGCGTGCTGAAGTCAAGAAATGGCTGCAGCAAATCCTAGAGATCCTCATGGCTGAGAGGGGGAAAGAGGAGAGGTCCGAGCAGATCCACAAGCTTGATGAGCTCATCAAGAAGCACGAGGACCTGATCCCCACCGTCCTCAAGACCCAGGTCAAGGTCGACCTCTACTGGAAGTGCTATGCTTATGGTGATGAGCTCAAGCCTCACATTGAGTTCCTTGATGGCATCATGCTCAGCTCCACCAGGGATATTGCTCCCAGCTGTGTTGAGAATGTTGATGAGCTGATTGAGAGGCAGGAGAAGGCTCTCAGCCAGCTTGAGACCAAGAGGGCCATTGTCAAGGAACTTATCCAGAAGGGCAAGGCTCTTCTGGAAAACCCAGAGTAAGTTAAATATATTTTTATTTTTTTTTATTATGGGGAACTTTTCATATTATAGTTTAAAAAGGTGTCGACAAATATTGGGACACCTTTTGGCAAAAATGCAGTTTTGTGTTTATTCCAAGAGTATTACATTTTCATATGTACTTACGTAGTTACTGAAATCTATACTAAAATGGCATTTAATCGTGAAATATGTTTTAGCAAGCCCAAGTTCCTGGACAGCCATGTTGAGCGCATTGAGGTTGGATGGGATGAGACCAAGGACAAGGCTACTTCCCGTCTCCAGCTCCTGCAGAAGACTAAGGCTGCATGGGAAGGATATGCTGAGGGTCTTGAATCCATTATTCTTGAGTTTGAGAAGTGTGATGAAGAGACCAAGAAGGTTAAGAAGCGCTTCAATCTCCAGGCTGCCATTGAGGATCTGGAGAAGAGGCAGTCCCTTTTCAACACCTCAAAGACTACCATTGAGACCATGTACAAGTCCATTCAGGATAACTATGATGTTATGACCATGACTCTTCCTGATGACAAGAAGGACTTTGTCAAGAAGGAGGTTAAGGCTGTCAGCGAAAAGTTGGACTGTGTTGGTCGCTTTGAGGAGAAGGTTAAGAAAATTGAGGACTTTGTCACCAACCTCAACTCCTTTGATAGCAACCTTAAGAATCTGGACAAGTGGATGGTTGCTGCGGAAGCTCAGCTCAAGGACATCAAGGAAACATCTGATAAGATGACCCCTGAGGATAGGGTCTCCTACACCATGGAGCTTCAGGAGGATGTTACTTCCAAGGTTGCCCTGATTAAGGAGCTCATCACTAAGGAGGAGGGTCTCCTTCCCCAGGGTAATGCAAAATTCTATGAACATAATAATTGTATCATCTTTCAAACCATTGTTCATTGTATTTTCAGGTGACAAGGTGCCTCAGGATGCAGAGGACTTCAAGATTGAGCTTACCCGCATCAATGACTTTGTCAAGGACCTGCAGAAGAAGGTGATGACTGAATGTGATAACTTCTCCGAGGATGTCAAGTTCTGGGCTGAGTACAAGACTGGTATCAAGGAGTTCAGGCCTTGGCTGGAGGATGCTGAGAAGAAGTCTCATGAAGGCCTTGCTAAGCCTCAGACTCTTGATGAGGCCAATGGCATGTATGCCACTGTCAAGGACTTCAAGAACAGCTGTGAGAAGAACCTTAAGATCCTGAATAGCGCTGCCGCTGCCGCCAACAAGATGACCACCCACAAGGAGGCTGATGATGAGGTTGCTGAGCTCAAGGGCCGCTATGAGAAGGTCAACTCTGTTGCTGATGAGTGGGTCAAGAAGGTTGAGACCCTTGTCAAGGAGTGGCAGCTGCTTGACTCCACCGTCAGTGAGCTCAACTCCTGGGTGGCTGAGGACCGCTCCAAGGAGGCTGAGCAGCAGTTCTCTCTGGAGAAGATGGAATCCACTCTTGGTGAGCTGAAGAACATCTTCAAGGAGAAGGAGAAGCTGGTTGAGAACCTGTAAGCATTGCACAGGGGACAATATGCCTGACGGAATTATGAAAGCTGGATCACGGAACTTTTCATGATGCCCAAGTAAAAGCAAATCATTCGCGCAAAACAATCACATACAACTGGACTACATTCAGAAGACATACCCAAACGCTATAAACATTTCATAGGAATCTCTAGTGTAGAGAAGAAAACATATATTCTAGATTATAAGCACGCAAATGTATTAATACTATTATTTTATAACTGTTCACACAATTAACTTCATCGTCCATGTAACAACAATGCACGCACTGCAAGCGCTAAATTTCCCGGTCCCTTGGCGGGTGGCCCAAGAACAACCGAAGACGACCGCTAGATGGCGTTTGCCTTCGCAGACTTCAACATAACCCGGGAGGGCTGCTGGGGCACCTGCTGGACAGGAACGAAGGACTCGTCCGAGACCCTTTTGACACGACCAAGAAACAAAACTGCCCCGAAAGGGTCTATTCCGGCAGGATGGTCAACTGATGAGCCATTGGACCGTGCAGTTTGGTCGCGAGCAACAACATGACCAAATCGACTTATCTCTGGGATAGCAAAGTGAAAGAAGGATAGTAGTAGAGCCAAATTTATTGCATCCCGGAGGTCGCATTAGCCGCAATTGTGAGTTTAATAATTGCGCCCAGTGGAGACTTCCCAGTTTAATTCTAAACCTCAATAATTTTGTATCCCTTTTCTAACGAAGAGAAGAATAAGAAGAAGTCATACGTACATTATCGAAAAGAGAGCCAAACATGAATATTTAATTGTACCTGTGTTTAAAACTATTGTTGAATCAACTGTGACTTGGTCGATTCAAAATCATATGAGCAGCATAAAAATTTGCACTGACAACAACGTAAAATAATGAAACTATAGAGACATGAACACATTTGTTTATGACCTGTTTTTGTTATCGTAGCAAAGCTTCACAATACTCCTTTCGTTTGTCCTCTGCTTGTGCCGTAGTAGTAGTAGCAGCAGCAGCAGCAGTTCGTATGTACATGTGGGCTCATTCAGGCACCGTGCGTGAGAAGCACCCACCCACACCCAACGAAGAGTAGTGACCCGACCTCTTTTATTTTTAAACTGGCGCAAGTCCAAGGAATGTCGACGAAAATACGTTTGGGGAAATCCGAAAGCAGCCGAGATATTTTTTCTTCTTCTTCTTCTTCTTTCGCGAAGGAGAAAGTTATGTGATCAAGGCTACTACTTACGTAGTACGATCGAGTATTGAACGATGCAAGTGTAGAAAACAATGCCGATCTCTGCCGATCTCTGACGTAGCCAATAACCACGCTAGCAATATAACTTTGCAAAAACACACAATTGGACGATACTTGCCTGGCAAATGTAGACAAATTCAGTTAGAATAGTCATGCGGTAACCTAAAAACCTGCTTACTATTAGCTCACTTGTTACAGTTATTATTATTACTCTACACAATTGCGCGTTCATTATCATGGTCTCAAATACTGACAGCCACGATTTAGCCGATAGAGCAGTTGCATTCGAAGGTGTCAATAATAATAGTCATAACTGCAGTCGGCCTAGAACGCCCAACATGAGGAATATTAACGGTTTCTTTGGTCTCAGCCGACTGCTGCCGCTATTTCTACTAGTGAATATATTCTCTCTGTGTTATGTTACAATTGTTCATATGAGAGATACTTCATTAGAGGTTGGAAGACACAGACGAACGTAAGGATTTGAAACTGTAACCTATAGCCATGTTTGACCTCAATGATGTCCTTAGAATTGTTCGCGAAGAGATTCAAATAATTGAGGATGAATCCAGCCCCAACTCGAGACATCTCTCCAATCCTGAGACCGACAGTTTGCCTAAAAAGAAGGAACAGCCCCCTTGCACTGACCTCTCCTGCCTAAACCTTCCTCTGGCCTCTGGCTTGACCACTGGGGTCATGACAGAAGCTGAGACTGTGGCTCAGCTGCAGTTACGATATCCTACCATTGCCTTTGAGTACCTCTATAACCGGAGCTTGCTCTTTTCGGATAAGCCGTGCGATCCAGACTCGTGTACCTGTCTTCCAGAAATACACGACTTGAAGGTAAAGATGTAGGCCTATCATTAAAAAGACGATTAAAATATCCAATATTGAGGTTTTAATTTTTCATGCTATTAGATCAACAATGATGTTTGGCAAGAGTATTACAGTGAAAACTCAGATACCAAATTGTTCCTCTACTCTGCCTATTTGGACAAGCGACCAGCTAATCCAAAGCCTTGTATTCGCATTCTGGCCGCCTTCAGTCGACCTAAACTGCCTCGGACAGAGTGGCCTTACTGCCAACTATGGATTGAAGACGAGGAGACGCCAACGGTTGTTAGGTATGAACAAAAATGTCCAATCATATTCCTATTATTACTTAACACTTCATGTCAGATCAAAGGACTTCATGTACCTCGGCTGGGACGGCTTCTTTGACCCCAATGACACGTCTCTAATGAACACGCCTTACATGCTATCCTGTCCATTGCCCGCCTCCGTGAGCAACAAGGTCATCCAGGCAGTCAGTCTTGTTTCCGAAGACTGCGTCATTGCGACCAACGCGCTCACCGTGACGCACAACCGAGTGGACCTCAGCCAACAGCAGCTGAACGACGTGGCCATCTGCGTCAAGGGGCTCGAGTTTCCCTACGAGGATCTCTCCGTGAGGATGGTCGAGTGGATTGAGCTCATGAAGGAGATGAAGGCTGCAAAGATTAGCGTCTACTATCTTAAGCTGCATCCAAACATGTACAAGATGCTCAAGCATTACGAGGAGAAGGGATTCGTCGATCTAAGGCATTTTCCATTGTCGGGTAAGGTTTGAGAACCCATAGAAACCTAACTGAACCTAAAATATGTGGCAAAATTTTATCCATACTGTACTACTAGGTTACCAACCCAATTCCTGGATGCATCAACACTACTATCTTCAAAACAGATTTACCAGCCACATACGACATGAAAAACTTGCTCAGCACGATTGCTTTTACAGGTACCATAAGAAGAAAATGTACATATATCTATAAAGCACAATAGCTATCTTTCCTTGTAGGCACATGTACAAGTACAAATACGTGGCAGTGATCGACCCTGATGAGATCGTTGTTCCCCTCCTGGATCCAGATTGGCCGAATCTCCTGCGCAGAACCGAATACCTCACCAAGCGACTGAAGGTGACCAAGAATCCAGCCGGATACAGGTTCAGACACACGTACGTCTTTGACGACCTCAAGCCGTATTCAATTCAGGACATTGAAGACGTGCCAAAGTAAGAAGATATGATAATAGTACATCAAATATGTAATGTCCCATTTTTATCTACTCAGGGACTTTCACATGCTACGCCACATGTTCCGCACAAATATAACTGTTGGCAAACAGGCCAAGACCATCTGTCGGACAGATCAGGTGATCAAGCTGACGAGCCATCGGCCGGACCTGTGCTTCACTGGGGAGTGTGACAATGTTTGGGTCAAGTCCACCGTTGGCAGGTTGAACCATTACAGGTAATTTTGGACGTGCGTGTTACCAGCAGATGCTTAAGTTTGGTAAATTATAGAAATGGGTGTGTTTCCAATATCACGCAGCCGTTCTGCGAGAAGATGAAGCAGAATTGGGTTGAAGACAAGAGATTGCTCAACTACAAAAAGCCAATTCTGGAACGATCGTTTGAAGTGCTCAAAGCTATTGGAATTTATGACAGGAGTAAGGAAACTCAGATAGGCGAGTTGCCACAGTCTAGTAGATTATGACAATTGTATTTATAGTGAGTAATAGTAAAGCGAAAACTGTACAAAATATATCATAGAGCAGTGCAATTCAGTGAAGTGCACAATTAATTACGTCAGGAAATGTTTTATATGTAAAAATATAGAAACGAGATTTTATTTCTCCCCTGTCCGTAAACAACAATAATATATGTCGCTTTTCTGGCCACCCAACGGGATAATTCCCAACGCATGAAATACAGACAAACGGACGGACAGACAGACAAGACATGTACCTTGGTCTAGAGTGTATTTCTGACCTGAAGGCCACACATTCCGGTGATTACTACAGATAGTAAGGAAGGGGAGGAGAAGAAGAAGATAATTGCGGCGACACCGATGCAATAAAAGGCCGCAAGAATGCGTTTCAAATATATGACATTAATCAAATTCGTGCATAATATGTTAAATGGATCATTTTCATATAATTAATTAATTGTACAGTATAGCTCGGAGATTTGTGTACGTGTTTGTGTTTGTGCACTGAAGCGTTGATGAGTTATAATTTGTGTAAAGTGGCCTTTCGTCTTTTAGCAAAAATGAGAAGAAAACAAAATCTTTTTTCCTCTGAAACTGACAGACCTATAGGGTAGAAAGCTCATTTCTTTCTTTTTCTCAACACATAGTCATGTCTAGCTCATTTTTAAGCCATGACCTAACTCCCCCTTTTATCTTCAGCCCCGCTTCTCCTCTATTTTCAGTCCGTTCTCATCTTCGTTTCAATCTTGTTCAAGTCAAGCGTGTTGTCATACTTTGTGGCTCTCAATATTCATGATGCAAATATAGCTCTGGGACAGCTGAGAAATTTAATTCTTCTTTTGTCAGATATTTCCCCCCTAGAAAGACTGTTAAAAAGACTGATAACAAGAGAAGGCAAAAAGAATAGAGACATTGTAGGCATGGACAAGGACTTAAGATGATATATTGTTTCTACTCTGTATTACTATTCCAATTCTTGGTTTTTCTATTTTTTTTAACTATTGAAACACATTTATTGGGGCTTTCATACACGGATTAATAGATTACGAATGGTTACAGTACATCGACTCATCACATTGTCTCTCT
>LR137242.1:1881-13507 GCA_900659605.1 Tisbe holothuriae | reverse complement strand
TAAATTTGTTCCAACTGAACCTAAGAACCTTTTGATGAGCTGTGACGTTTTTCGAAAAGTTCCGCTTTCAACGTCACCAGCAAAAGTCATGAATTGCAAGCTTTTTATGAGCTTAATCCAATAGTTGGATATTTTAAAGCTTCTTTTAATTAAAAAACCAACATATTTTGGTAACTCTCCTAAAGCCTCACAAAAACTCCTCTGTAACTTACTCTGCACATTACATGCACTTAATAGCGCAATATATGTCTTGCATATGTCACACTTTCCCCATCTTATTTACCATCGTTTGTTAATTGCGCATTGTCAACAGAATGCATAGTAAGCGTTTTCGTACATAATAATGAGTGACTCCTGACAAACACGCTGCAATCATTAATTGTAATTAAGGTTATTCGCGAACTTACTGAGAAGGTTCTAAGCAATATCTGTAACTTTCTTCACCTTGCCTGTACTTTAAATTTAATATAATTTGCTTTAAGTATATTTGTTTATCCCTCTGTCATATGTAGGTGTAAATCTACATAATTGCTCCATAGAAAATACCTAAAATACAATTTATTTCTATGTTATGCCATAATGACCTCAACGTTGGTGAACCCAGGTACCAAAATCACGGCTTTAAACATTCAGAATGCTAAATCAAAATTTCCAAGTTTGTAAGAAATATTGCAGCAATTTTAATGGTAACTTTTCAAAGGTAACTTTAAAGTTTAAATTGCCTCCAAAAATCATTTTAAAAAATCCATCGGAAATTACAAATACAACATTCAGCGTCCAATAATTATTGTCGAAGGCTGTTTCGTTTATTAAGAGCCATGGAACCGTCCAGAGAAAAAGGACTTTTTGTGGCTCGGAAGAGAAGCGAGAGAGCTCTTCCGAACCGGAGACTCCCTTCCAGTCTCCGAGGAGTCCTCTTCGGCTGGAGACGCTTCATTTCATCGTGACCAAAAGTGACTTCATTTAACCAAGAGACATGATTGGGTTATCCGTGACCGGACTGATTTTATTGGCGGTATTAGGGTGAGTTAAGTTAAATAGACATACTTTTGATGTTGCAATAGGTTCTTTGTGGTATCTCTAAAACGGGCAGTCGGCCCGAAATCGGGCTGTCTAGGGAATACAACTTTGTAGGTACTGAGTAACATACTAGATTTTTTAGGAAGACGCCAAAAAACATAAAGAAAATCTGATCTAATCGCGTATATCTCCATAATTATCATGTAAATGTATTTTTCTTATTTACCAAATGTCATCGCTGTAGGCCAAAGCCCATTGTAGATTAATAAAGATATATATTTATATAGGTCTTGGCAAGGGTATAGACTAAAGAGTAAAGAGGTTCTTGGTATCTTCCCTAACTATTATTGGTAAAAAAGTATGTCTCCCATCATAAACTATAAAGGTAGAGGCAAATTGCTTTCTGAGTGGCTATGCCAAAGCTGCAACCAAAGCTTTAGTCTGTAATTTCCGTTTTTGAAAATTAAATATATTCTACGAATAGTGTGGGTGGCATGTTTTCTATTATGAGCGAAATATACCACTTTTCATTGGAATAGGGATTTGATTTTCAACCTTTTTGTGCATAAAAGGTAGCTCAACTTGATCGCTTCCGAAAATAAGATCTAATGTTTTTGTTTTCGTCTTCTTAAATGGGGTGCATATTGTTTCAAGTAGAACTAACGTGCCTGTGTGATCAAAACAAGTTCATTGCAAACGTAGTAATATTAATTATACATAAATAAACCGGATTCAGAATGGGCAAAAAGTACATGCTACGTCATTCATTGAGAATATTTGCGACCTGTAAGAAAACTTTGTAAGATCCTGTTGAATGATATAAAACTAGCAAGTATTTAGGGTTGCCACCTTCTTTAAAACGACTTACTACCTTAGAAATGCTTACATAAATGTATAAAGCTTCTTTTCCGGCAGCCCTTGTTGTTGTTTTTCTACTCAGGTTTTATGTATGTACTACACAACATCTGATTCCCACAGCCACAATAAAACAAACTTTTTCGGGGCACATGAAAACATCTGCAGTAAATATGTTGGTGAAAAGGACAAGTGACGTTGTTGTGTACTTTGCATGGATTGGGTAATCCAGACAACAACCTAAATGGGTGATACAAATTAATAGGGGAATTAAATGGCACACAGCAACGTACACTCCCTCAAATGACCTTCCAATTCTCCAATTTTCCTGGTATGATATGGCATGAATGCATAAAAATTGTCACTATTATGGTGACTTGACTGCATCAAAGACTAAAAAACGCAACTCTCACTTTATTGACTAATGGAACTTCACAATCAAATTTGTACTCCAAACTTTTGATTTCTAAACAGCTAAATCATCGTTCAATCCACAAATAAAAATGCTCTTAACACTGCACTTACCAAATATTTGTACGGCTCTAACTTTAAAGAACACTCTAATTGTATGTTGTATTGAAGCCCAAAAACACCAGTTTCGCACGTTTTCTCCTCTTCCAAGCAAGCCTCTAATTGTCGAAAATCTTCTTCTCACTTCTTGGAAGCAATCATCAGGCTGAGGCCCGTCTGCAGAAGAACAATCAAAAAGTCTTGGAAAAAGTGAGAGGAGCCATGCTACGAATTTTTGCTCATTTACAGCAGGCTCATTCATGGGATACCGTGTTAGAGAACTGAGCCCTCCGGATCATTTTAGACATTAACAACTATTCATTGTTTATGTTAGCAAATATCCTTAATTTTATCATACTTACCTTGCACCTTGACAAAACCATTTCAAAAATTAATATAACTGCTGGTCAGTGCTAAAATATATGACACGATTTTTGTGAAAGGAATAAGACAACATGTCCAAAAATTCTTTTACATTTACAAGTATAAACAGGACACAGTGCATGCTCATCTTTTCCTACAGAGGTCTATTACCTCCAAGCCAATCTACACTTCTTCCCCCTTGAGTATCTTTTGTATGCTCTCCTTCCATCCAGTAATCATGGCAAACCTCTTCATCGTCATGAGTAGAAGGGATTTGTATCCTTGCTGTCGTCACGAATGGCATGACTTTGCATGAAGCATAGAGTGGCATTACTCATATCTGGAATAGCCAATCAAACAATGAATATGTTCATCATGCAGGGTAAAATAAGTTATAATATACATATATAAAGGGATCAAATTAACCCATCATTCATTGCATAAATTTCGGTTAATTAGCTCATTTAAGATATACAAGTGCACAGGCAGACAGAGTACATTAGGCCAAGAATACCTCATACGCAAGAATAATCTAAAGTCATTTGTGCGTCACTGCCCCGGCAGCTGGAAAAGTACAATTATAATCCTTTTAATTAACGGGGATAATCCCGGTGTTCTTACAAGACGTTGTAAGGGTATTAAGGGTCTGATTAGAAGGCATGTTGGTACGTGTAAATACACCTTCAAAATGCTTTTAAACGCCCATTCATTGTGTTAAGTCTCTAGTGGTGACCTCTACTCTTCTTACCCAGTTAATAGCGTCTGGGACTTTCCATGGCCCAGAGCTGCATAAGGTCCTATTATTATGCCAAGAAAGTGAGTTCTGTTTGTTTCTGTTATTTATCCCGCTGCTCCGTATGTGTTTTCGGCTGAATATGCACCCTAATTGGATTATCTCAAGCTCAGTATGATTAATAACGCAAAGGGGCCCATGCAGGCAGCACATCCGGTAAAAGAGAGCAGATTTGCTTGAATAATGCTTTGAAGCAACTTGTTTGAGCAAAAATTAAAGGGTATTTTCAAGCTCATTGTCCCAATTCATGTGTCTAAAGGCCAATTGAACAGTATAAAAAAGTATGTCTTGTTTTCCCATTAGTCGTACTAGCTCGTTTCCATGAGAAACAATGTGCCTCAATAATATTCATGGCAGCTGCCAGTGACACTCTTCAGTGTCAAAGGTTCTATTTTGAGTACTTCACTTCTGTTAATACTGTGACAAATATAACTTTGACATCAATCATTTTCTCTAGTACATTCCCTCTACCAAATTTCTCCATTTACAGCCCATGTGAATGCCTTAAACGCGGCTTCCCTCCCGCCGCCGGCGGACTCTCCAACTCTGAAGATGCTTCACCGAGGTAATTGAACCGCCGGATTAAAACAATGTTACGCCGCCACTAATGTTATATGTTCATTATTAGATACATGCAGCCGCTGCCGCTCAAATGGCGCCCGTTCAACCTAAGAGAGGAGGTGGGAGAGCCGATTGCCGGGTCCAGCAGAGGCAGGAGGATTGCAAACTCCCCGCCCTACAAACGATGGGTGAGAGGGAATAATGTCAAATATAATTAACTCGTGGTATCATTTTCCTCACTACATAATCCGGCTTATTTCCTATCTGTTCTGGAGGGCTTTAAAAGTTCATGAGTCTGCTTCTTCTTCATCCTTGTAATCTCGATAAAACCCCGGAGGCCTAATTTGGAGACTTCCTAGCCACACATTTTAAAAGCTACTACTCATGGAAATGCTGAAAGTTGTCTTAATGCACACAAAGTATTGTACAGTTATGCTGCCTGAACGTGGCTATAAATGGTATTCTGGAATGCATAGCAAAATTAGATCGGCGAGCCTTTTTGTTACACGCAAAGCGCTACATGCTAAATACCGGGCAGTGTACAACATTTGCATGAGGGTTGATGCGTTAATAGAGCTAATTGCGGGTCTTGCATACTTGCAAATAAGAGGCGAAATGACAATTAGACGGCGGTACTTATTTTGTACTAATAATGGACAATGAGAATAGTTTATTTCAGACCAATAGCGCTTTTCAACAATGTAGTGCACACCTTAAAACAAATTCAAAGCCATTTTAAAGCCACAGAGATTTCCTTGCTCTCCTTAGTAAGTCAACGACAATATATAGTCATGTCTAAAGTTCCAATTTAAAGTTCGATATCGGACATGTGCTGGACCACTTTTTGAGCAGAACATGAATGCCACACATAGAGCTATTATAAAGTTATATAGTAGCTTCATGATGCCACAGCATTAGAGAAACTCTGGGATAAATTTACCCATTGTTGGGTCCAATAAGTCAACCCGACCGGGTAGAGTTGTTTTATGGCTTGAGGCAATGTGTAAAAAGGACATAAAAGGGAGATTACCTCTAAAATATCCCGGTGTATGTAAACCGAAAAGGGCGGATGAAGGAGAGATATTACATGTAAAAAAAACCTTTAATATATGGTATGCCAATAAAATATGTAACAGAGCGGGCTTCTGTCACTGCTTCTGTATGATAAACATGTTTTTCTGCTATTATTTGTTATCCTTTTGAGCTACTCCGTGAATACTTTTGGGTTAACAAATTCTAAAGAATGTGCGGATCCTTTGAAAACGTGTGACCGTTTCAGCTAAATTTAGACATTTTCTTGGGATAAAGAGTATAATACTCTTTTCTAACCGGCCATTAATTATCGCCATGAGAATTTTAACGCACCTAATTATTCATCAGCATAAATTAAGTATGGTAGACCTCAGCAATTGATGTTAGACCGTTCTATGAGCTTCCATTCTGCAACTTTATCATCGGAGGTTCAAAAGGAACTTTTCTGTGGGTAAATGAGACCTCATTTGGACAAAGAAAGGGACTAAACTTATCTTAAGAAGAGGATGAAGGGGGAAATTGACATTTTTGAGAGGTAACTAACTATTGACTTCTTTGGAGTAACTTTCATCAATTACTTTTTTTCTGGAGAGAAACTGTTCCTCATTGAAAAGTAGTAATTAGTTCCGCTTACAGTTATTAGACAATATTAGGACTCAGCACACCGCCTAAAACAACTTAACTCTGTTAATTACCAAAAATAGGGTGTCAATTTTGAAAATACCAATATATGCAATAATGAGCTCTATACGATTTATACGTGACGGTTCTATTAAACCAAATCCGAAGCCGTATGCTTCCCATTCCTTGCAATCGTCAAATTGTGTTATTTGCAAACAAGTCAAACACAATATAGCGGCAAATTGCTTTTTATCCTGATATTTGATTGGTGGCAAAACCGTTTGGTGGCAAACACTTGAAAAGAAGAAGAAGAAACGAGGCTTCAATGCTGGGTAGTTGTAGGTATTGTGCGAAAAAGAGGATGGATATTTTTAGCTGTTGATGTCATTATATTTTTTATCCTTCATATATTTATGAAAACTTCTATGCTTTAACTTGTACCTCTTGTTAATGTTTAAATAAACTGCAAATGAGTATTCAACACTTAAACTTTATTGTTTTAAATTTATTTGAAAGTGTTAAAATACAAGTTCTCCATTCTTTGCAGAATGGCATTTAAAGTAACTTAAGAATGTTTTCTTTGGCACTTTTTTGTTGAACAAACCTCTTAATTTTGTCATTTATCCATCTGTCAAAAAATAGCCTTGCATTGTGCAACAGCATATAAATATTATATTAAGAGTAAATATATCCTGTTCAGGGGGTAAGAAAAAGGTTAAGAGAATCATATTGCAAAATTTGAAGAGCGGCTCAGCGGGAGAGAATGGCAAAACTTTCATTTTTTGTTTATAGTTTAAAGGGGAACTAAGAGTTTACTAAAATAACATAAACAAATTATACCTTCAAAGCATTAAACACTGCTTCAATCAGTTGTCGCACTTCTCGCAACAGATCGTTTAAATTCCCGAATAGCACACATGATACCTTAAAATGCCCCCTTTTTCTTCTAAAACCAACAAGAAATACCGTCTAGAGCAATATGACGTAGACGAGAGTGGATTATCTCGAGCTGTAAATCAGTGTATATTTGAACATTTTGTAGCAGAATGTAGGCTTGCAACAGTTGTGTGAGAAGCAGCCTTCTTTATTTGACGAAAATACATCTAAAGGATCTTATGTCATAACTATCATGTTCCAGAACCCTCACCCCGTCCCTGCCAGCTCCCACAGCTTCGACAGCCACAGCAACCAGGCCTTCTTCGGTGGCAGCAGCAGTGGCAGCAACATTGGCGGGGCACCTTCAGCCTCATACCACAGAGCGAACGGACCCAGCCTGCAGGACTTGTCGGGTAAACATAAACAAAGAATCCAATAAAACTGTTGCTAATGTGAATCATTCTAGAAGCTGCCCATACCAATGAGGAAGTTGACGAAGATTTCAGTGACGACGGAAGGCCAAAGATCGATCTGGGAATGTTTGTGAACGGACTGAAGAGCAGAATTAGGTAACTTTTATGCATTGTGGCGTTCTTATATAGGAGAGGGCACTTGACTTAATAAGCACGTTCAGAGGCTAGAATTACAAACCTAGACGGAGAAGCTTTTTCTTCTGCTAATGACTGCCTTGGAGTAATATAATCCACTCCAAAGCAGACTCTTTGCTGCCGATGAAAATGAATGGAAATATTATTATTCTTAGGAACGAGATTTCGTTGCTCCTGGCGGTGGCTCCAGAGGAGTCTCTCATCTCATCTTCCGAGGAGTCTTCTGAACCGGCACCTGACCTCCGAACCTACTTTAGCGGCCACGGCTCACTCGGAGGTGGCCCGTCCAGGAGCCACACAAGGAAGTTCTTGCCACTGCCACTGCTCCGCGGAGGACTTACGAGGCACTAGATGGACATGCAGTACAGAGGGCGGTTAAGACTTACTTGTTTAAATCCTTTTATTGACGACAGGGCTGCTGCAGACACAAGATACGATAGGGGCAGATTTTGCGTGAAATAATTCTGACATTTGTGCAATGGGGTTAAAGGAGAGCAAGTTGCATTTAAACTCCAGAGAGAAAATGAGAAATGTACAGATTAACAAGTTTGACAGGGCATCTTATTATGGTTTTGTTTCAAATCTCCCCCGTGTTTACCATTGAAATAAATGTTCTATTTTTCCCTAAGATTGAAGAAAAGTCTGATGAAAAACTCTGTAGAAGAATCCATTGAGTTTAATAATGTGGTGAATTTTGACAACGAAACATTTTTCGAAACACAACAACGATGAAATACAAGGAATAATAAAGTTCAAGGAGTCAAATTCTCGCGATCGTATGGCTTGTTATTTGCATTTTTGTCGGATTTACTTAATGCTACCATTTCTTCCTATATTTTGTATCACTAACCAAGTTTATAGTTTAGAAGTACTTCAATTTAGTAAATATGGCATATTTCACAGACTTACAAGAACTACTGAAAAATTAATAAGTAATTGACCCCCATGCACAGGTCATATACTAAAATTTACTCTTTAGCGCCTATAAAAATGGAAAACATCCGGAAGTTCCTGGAACTGCATACTTTGCCAAACGTAAAATAATGATACAAACAAACACAATTTCCTCGTTAACAATTTGTAAAATCCAATGTTAGTTGAATTTCACTAAAGTGTATTTATTTCATATTATTTATTATTATTAGGATTGCGCGTCTGTTGATTCCTCTTTATGAAGTTGATATCTTATGAAGTATTTGTATATACTGTAGTAAGCAGGGGAAAGGTGTTCTTAGGGAGTCAAAAGGGGAAATTTAATTTACTAGTTTTATATCAAAATGGTTTTCTTTCTAAATGGGTATTTTATTCCTAGCAGAAGTAAGCAGAGCTTATCGAATAATTTTAAGAGCTAAATTTGTTAAATGTATGCATGTTTTAGGGTCAATTTGTCTGCAGATTGGGTCAATCTTAAACGTATCAATGTAATTTTATGCGGTTAAAAAGTCATTTTACGGTCAGTAGAAATATTTTCTCTTTTATATTTGTTGCAAAAACGGAAACGGAAAACTGCCACTTCACTTACAAACAATTCCTGTGTAAAAAATCTTGACGAAATGGAAACAAAAAGTATAAAGGAACTCAATTCGAAGCTGCCAGTGCCTCTCCATTCTGACCACCGTCGTCAGGGGTCTGGGAGGGGTCCACAATCGGAATGGCTGCCTTGGGCCGCTTCCCCACCGCACCAGAGCGGGCCGCGACCTGCGCATGCGCTGTTGGGCCGAAATACGTGACCCCGCCGCGCACCTGGGCATAGCTGTCCTGTTGCGCCTGCACCTGTTGTGCTTGCAGGGCGACGGCCTGTGCTTGTACCTGTGCCTGTGCTACCATCAGCACCTCTGCTGGTACAGCAGCAGGGGCGCCAACAAATGGCGGCACAACAGGCATGGGAACACTAACGGCTGGCGCTGCTGCGTAGGGAACTGCTGCAGGCGGGGGTGGGCCATAGTTGATGGTTGCAGGCGTGATGTAGGGTGCCTGCATTTGCACTACAGGGCTGATGGGTGTGCCTGCAGTGACAGCTGGGATGGGGACGCTCTTTGTGGTCATAAATGGAGCATTTGGGGGAGGTCCATTGTTGGCATTGGTCGGGTAGGTGCCAGGAGGGAAAAGGTCCGCTGGTGGGGCAGCCGGACTGAAGCTGCCCTTGTCACCTGACCTGGAAGACTGCTGCTGCTGCTGGTCTTTGGGCTGCCTCAGGGAGGAATATCTCTTTGGAGGCTGCCTAGGCGATCCTTGCTGGTCAGATGAGGCCATCTGTTGCTGTGCCTGAGCCTCCTCCAGTGTCACCCTGCCCATCTTCTTCTCTGCCTGGTCGACATCACGGTTACCACCCCTGGGACCATCCTGATCTCTTCTCTGGTTGGGCTCCCTTCTCTCCTCCCTGGGTGTAGTTGGCTTATTGGGCGGCCTCTGTAGCCTGGCATTGGCACCGCCACTCTTTGCGGGACCATCTCTGTTATTGTCCCTATCGTCTCTCCTATCATCCCTCCTATTATCTCTGTTGTCCCGCCTGTTGTCCACCCTGCGGTTGTCCCGATCATCCCTCCTATTGCCCCGGTGGTCAAGGTTCTCATCTCTGTAGTTGTCCCTTCTATTGTCACCACGGTGGTCATGCCCATCCCTGGGCTCCCTCCTGTTATCCCTGTAGTCATCCCGGCGATCCTCCTTGAACCGACCACTACCACCACGCCCTCCTCCCCGTCCAGCACCCCGACCCCCACCACGTGCCGGCAGCTGGTCCCGATCTCTGTTCTGCTGATTCCTCTCCCTCGTATCCCTATTATCCCTGTTGTTGTTGTCCCGCTGACCCCGCCCTCGACCAGCTGCCTGCTTGAACCGCTGCTCCCTCTGCTGAGCCATCTCAGCCGGGGTGGGGTCCTCCTCAGCCTTGGGCGACCTGCTGTCATCTTGGTCCTCAGCAGGCTCATTGGCCTCATCATCATCGACAGCCTTATCCTCACTGGGCAGGTCATCATCATTACTCCGCCCACCCTTTCGTCCGCCACGTCCACCGCGGCCCTTCCCCGCCCCACCTCGCTCAGCCTGCGCCCCGGCCGTCTGATACGCCTCCTCGTCCTCCCAATTCCTGGTGTACTTATTCGGCCCACGGCCATATCGCCTCCTCCTTCTGGCCCTCGGCGCATTGTCCTCCCCTCTAATATCATAGCCATACGCCTCCACCAGCTCATCCTTGCTCTTGGGCGTCTGCTCGAGCTCCATGAACTTGTCATGGCCCCACTTCTCGGACGCCTCGCTCTTCCACACCTTCTTCTTCTTTCCCTTCTCCTCCTCCTGCTCCTTCCTGAGCGCCTCCTCCTCTTCAGAGTCGATCCTGTCGTCGTGCTCATAGAACATGCCCCGCTTAGGGATGTATTGTGGGTTGCTCCGATCTTCGTCGTCGTCGACCTTGACCTGACCTTCCTCTTCAGCGCCGTCGCCCTCTTGTCTCTCTTCGTCGACAGGGACGTCCTCCTCTTCCTCATCATCATCGTTGTCCTCCTGTTCGGAGGCGTCTCTCGAAGACTCCTTGGCAGTGTCTTTGGACTCCTTGGCAGATTCGGACTCTTCTTCTTCCTTAGAAGAGTCTTTGGTTGTTGCTTCCTCTTTATTATTAGACTCTGTTTTTGTTTCCGATGCCTCTTCAGTGCTTACGGCTGCCACTGGTTTGTCATCTTCGTCCTCAGCGGCGCTGGCGAATTGCTCACTCTGAAACAGGAATTATATGTTATTATATAGATATTAAATAAAGTATATTTTGTGTTAGTCAATATCACAGCAAACAATAGTTAAATGAGTGAAAGACAACAAACATTAGGTACTGGACATAGAAAATAAGCGCCAACTGGTGTCGGAAGGTGTCATAACTGGAGATACTGATGATTTGGGCCTCTGCCGATCTGCCCAAGTCTCCAGCTGCCCAGGCCAAATAGGGATACCATATGACAATTATACGTAAATTTTAGTAAAACTTAAAATATTTTTTGATAGGACTAATTGTTACATCTTAATTGTGTATTGTTTTGGATTAAAAAATGCCTGTGAAAGTACTTCAGCTCTTACTCTCTGTTAAATTTTGTTTTGGCTCAGATAAATGTCAAAGAAATAGGGAAAAAACAAAGTTTATCAACCCTTTCTCCTTCTGATTTCGACTGCCTGAGCTGGGCCTAGAGAGGCCGGTAAATTCTGTCTCAGAGCTGAGTTTTCTTCCTTTTTTCGTGAAAGAGAATCTGAACTTGGTTTCTGAGCCACTTTTACTGTTAAAAACCTATAAATGTCGTTTTTAAACAGGAGCATTCCTACATTCAAAACCCATCTTTCTTTCTTTCTTTATTAGCCTTTTGGGTTACACCACAATATGTCATCGTAGACATTTATATACAGGCTGCTC
>LR137237.1:0-12832 GCA_900659605.1 Tisbe holothuriae | reverse complement strand
CGGGAGGGCAGTTAACCGGGGAGAAATGGTACGTAATTACAGCATTTAGTAGGGATAAATGTGCTATTTTGTTCCAGACATTGTTCCGGTTTTTGTTTCGGTTTTTGTTTCGGTTTTTGTTTCATATTTTTGTTCCAGCTATTGTTCCAGATTTTCCGGCGGAAACATTCAGGTGTAAAAATAGTCTATATAGAAATATTATGTAATATTATATATAATTTCATGTTTCACTTTTTTGAAAGAGTTCCTTTAGTACAATGGTTTTGTTCAATGTTTTTTTTACATTCTTTTCTCCGCCCACCATCTCTGTGCTTCTATTTTAGTACAGCCTATGAGTTCCATAAAACATTAGAATTCTTGGAAAGAAACCCCTAAATATTCGTGAGTTGGTTCAACAATGACATTGAAAAGTATGGGTGGGTGATCATGAATCTAGAACTAAGTTGCTATTATGAATACATAGCTCGGCTGTCCAAATGATAAGAGTTCCCTAGCCAAAATTGTACCAGTCCTCTGTAGAAGAGCCAACGGCGACTATTAGCATGTGTTTCATGCTCCGTACTGATACTTTAAATGTGAATAAGAGATTAAAACTCTTTTGAATGCTTATTTAAAGCTCTTTTTATTTAATTACAACAACCTAACTTGGCACCTTATTTGGACAGCCAAGCTGTACTATTTAAAATGTATTTTTAATTAAAGGGCAATTGTTTTAAAAAGATTTTAAAATTTGTGTCTAATTTTTTGTCTACATAAATTAAGAAATGGCTACATGTTAATTAATTTTGTCAAAATATCGGTTTAAAGTTGGTGTAATATTGATCTACAAAGTTATATATTATACTAGTTACAGTCCTCTATAAACACTTGGTACTATTTTTAAATCCCCGGAAGGCCGATCCGTTAATACTTTGACGCATAATTGCGTCTGCGTCTCATTCATAAACCTTTCCAGAATATCAATGCTCATAACTCTGAGCATTTAAAAGGCAGACGGAGGAAGAAAGAATCTTTTATTATGCATACAAAGTACAAGCATTCCGAGAATTGCATACTAAAATCTGAATAATAAAAGAGACGGATTAAAATGTGCATGTTCTTGAATAACAACTGGCATTGTTGGCACATATTTTTAATGTTGCTTAACAACAAGTCTTTACAGTTTAGAATGAGGAAATTCTTGGCATATTAAATATGATAAAATGCTTAATTAGTCACATAAACAGTTAACATATGCTTAACAAGGCTTTGTGCACCCTGAAAATCCTGTGTCTATGGATCATTTAGCGGATCCACATATTTATGCTTTTTAATTATTTACATTTAATAAAACGTATATGTAGATAGTTGTCTTAAAGAAGTTCCATTATGTACACTTTGTAATGCGTAAAATGGGCATGTAATTCATCATTTTTTCAAGAGACGCCAAAAACATTTGAGAAGTCAATGCCCTGTTCGGTGACTTTGACGCTTGTATTAAAGCACATTTTACCATTTCACCCAATCGTGATTGGGCAAAAATATAAAATATGTTTGCTTTTCCGGCAACACAAAGAAGGAAAAAGAATATATCACGATCTCTTGTTTTGTTGGAAAGAAAGATGAGAGATATTGGAAAATATTACTGACCGTCAAAATTTGATCTTATGTGTTTTGACTGCATGTACGATTTTTTTCTTATTAATAATAGTAAACCAGAATTTGATAATTGCTGGTATATCATTAGGTAAAGAAGCCAAATCTGGATTTAAAACAGGTAACTGTTACCATTAACTTTATAATGTTATACACTCTTATATATGAATGCCATCTTTTACTATCTTAACTAAAAACCTACTTCACCTATTGATAAAGTGTTAAATTTAGTCAATTTGTAACAATTATAAGAATGGTTAATAAGCTATTCTTAAATGGAAGAAGTAAAATCAAAAAAGTTGCCCCAAACATGACGAATGCGATATTTTCACCTCCATGACGATTCATGACTTTGCATTAATTCAGGATTTTGTCGACATTGAATTATATTATTTTATTTATATTATTATAGGTTTACACCCAAAAGTTGTGGCAGTACTAAAAACCTTATTAAATGCACAATAAGGAGAGAGACTGCATCTTATGCATAAGTAGGTAACCAGTCCTTGAGAAGCTAGAATCGATCATTTACAGTTATGATGCATAGAATTATAAATTTAATCTAATTACGCCCACGATTAGAACTATAAATATTTGGATGAGAAATGAAATTGGTGCATCAAATAAATATTGGTTACATATATAATTTGAAGGCTTAAGGGAACTAATGTTCTTCACACTGTACATTAATTTTATGTAAGGAAATGCTTATTACTGCCACATTTTACGTCGGTTACGATTTAATCAAGCAATTATTAAAGGGCCCCTATTTCATACATAATAAAACATATTCCCATGTCCACTTTTATTTGGGTATGCATTATACGTAATAGGCAATGAAATTATATTTTACGTATTTTCGCCATGTCAGAAGGAATTTGTTGCCAAACGTGTCGCTCCTTAACAGTAATTAACTGTTACTGAGTCATATTATGAAACGATTTAGCATCCTTATGAACAAAGTGTATACGATTAGTATAGAAAATACATATGTAATGTAGCTAATACACCACTGTTTCAAAAGGATTGTAATTAAAAAAAGGATATTGTTCCAACTCCAATCTACTGTGCATATACTGCAACAATTTATTGAACACCGTAATTTGCTTCTTCTTCGTTCCTGAAAATAATGCACCAATAGCATGTCCTCTGCCAATAAACACAATGGGTGCTTTGTGGGAATTTCCAGGAAATATGAATAACGTAATAACAGTTTTGGGGTCCTTTCCAAAGGTCAACTGGAGTTGTAACAAAATGCCATATTATATGTATAATGTGCCAAAAGTGTGTGTGGAAGGTTACAATATGCAATATAAATTACATAAGCCACCAGAGCTGCAGAGTTGTTACTGGTCCAGATTACATGGGAAACACAGAATAAATATATCTGACCAGTATAAATCTTATTCTGCATTAATGTGCTACACATCATATATAAATAATTGCTCTCAAAGGTACATTAAATGCATAAAAACTACTTGCATCGATAATTAGTAACTCCAACTTTTATTGCTTCCTTTCCAGGTCTGTTTGGCCTTCTCAGCTCCACCACTCTGGCCCAGGAGCAGCCGGGTTACAACTACCTCGTCCCTGACAACCCGCTGCAGCCAAGCAAGAACCCGGCAACAGTCCCACCTACTGCGCCCGCACCTACTAGGCCACCAAGGACTCAAGCTCCTGAGGCTGCCTCTGATAGGCTGGCGGATTCGCAGCAAGAGAGCCATGGGCATCATCATGATTCCGATGATCCGCTGCAGTGGCTTAGGGACTCAGTGCCAGGTACGAGAATAAAATTAATATGGAGGGACGTGGTCGCAAGTAGCTCGGATCCTGTGGCCCAGAAGGTTGCAGGTTCAAATCCCCCCAGCGGCATGATGATGTAAAATTGCAATCATGGCATTACTAATGAATGAACCATAAGGCAGTGCCCAAAATATACAATAAGATCTTACTAGTTAAATATTAAAAACGTAATATGGAGCATAAACGATATATGATCCATTTTTATGAGTATAACCTTCAGCCACAAGCATTGTGGAACTACATCTATTTTACAAGAAATACATTTACATTTGTTTAAAAAAGTAAAGCATTACGTAATTCTGGGAATTACAATAACATGAAATTACAACTATATTACCCTTAAAATGACATTTTCCTTGAAAATTATAAGAATTAATTTTCAAATGTAATTCTTACCAATGCTTGATATTTTGTAAATAATGCTGATAAAACAATTATTTAATCCAAGGCATGACATTTTGACTAGGAGGAATGTTTCTAAAATATTTCTCCTCAAATATTATTTACAATCTCATTGTTAAATCCTTTGCATATAAGAGTTCCTATTTTATCTGTAGAGGTTTAAAAAGTTTAAGAAGTGATTCATGCTCATTTAATATTGCTCATTAATATCCTTAGGTGAGCCTGATGTGGACTACCCAATCCTCGCCTCTCCCCCAGACACCGGATTCTCCTGCTCAGACCGCGCCCCTGGAATGTACGCTGACGTCGAAGCCCGCTGCCAGGTCATTAAAGCACACTAATCACTTAATTACCCTGTATTAATATATACTTTAATTAGGTCTGGCACACTTGCTTTGCTGACAACAAATGGTCCTTCCTCTGCCCCAACGGAACCATCTTCAACCAGGAGATCTTCACCTGCGTCTGGTGGTTTGACTTTGAGTGCTCAACTGCTGAGGAGTTCTTTTCTCTGAATGAGAACCTCTATGAGAGTGCTAGCCAGGCTCAGCCGGAGAGGCAGTCAGCTCCTGACCTAAGGGGGGCTGCTCCTGCGGCCCCTGCAAGGCCTGCTCAGAGGAGGCCCGCTCCTGCTAGTGCTGCGCCTGCTGCTCCGGTCAGGCCCGCTGCTCCTGCTGCCCCTGCAAGGCCTGCCCAGAGAAGGCCTGATCCTGTCCCTGCTGCTCCCAAGCCTGCTGCTCCTGCCAGGCCTGCTCAAAGGAGACCTGCCCCTGCCCCTGCTGCTCCTGCCCCTGCCCCGGCATCTCCCGCACCTAGGCAGCCTGCCCAGCAAGCGCAGGATGAGAACGGCTACAGCTACCCGGTTCCCGAGAACCAACTTACCATCACCCGCACTACCACCACCACCACTCCAGCCCCTACTCCTGCCCCTGTCACAGAGGAAGCTGAAGCTCCGCTCCCCATCTACGGAGCTCCCCGCCAGGGCTTCTCCATTGACCTGAACCTCGATGAGAGCCAACTGTCCCTTCCCGCCCTGCCCAACGCCGCCGCCAAGACGCAGCTCCTGGGTCGTCAAGGCCGTCGTCAGGGCCGCCGTGGCAGACAGGGCCGCAAGATTCGGCGCAGGAGGAAGCACCAGACCGGACTGAGGCCCCGCCGCGGAAGGGTTCCCGTCCAGATCGGATTCAACCCTGAGCAGCTCGCAAACATTGCCTAAACTACCATTTTTGAATGCAATGGCATCCCTGAAGCTGGATTATTCAGGGATGTGTCCACTTGCAAATATCATCATTTAAACACACAAAACAGCGAGAAAAATATTTATTCCTCATGATGCAACTATGATTAAAATATGTCAACCTTTGCAATTAATTTATCAACTTTCACCAACTTGTGTCATATGTCAACCCTACGTAAACATTTATCCCCAAATGCACAGTGGGTTCATAATAAGGGCCATGGGAACTTATATAATGTATTATTTTAGTTCCAGTGTCTTCCTACTGTGCTCAATTTCCCCTCCATATCCTAGAATGTCTCCTCATAAAAATACGCCATGATTTGTATGTTTGTTTCAGACTCTCTATTTATGAGTGCATGAAGAATCTTTAGTTGTAAAGATTTTCTAGAAAGAATTTTGGAATTTGTCCCAATTAGTTTGCAGCCATATCAAAATTAGAGCGACAATGTTTGAAAATTGCAAATTGTGTGAGATAAATCAACAAAATAAACGCAAAATACAATTGTAATGTGTATAAAGTCTCCAGTAAAGAGATTTGCTCTTTTGCAGTTTATCTCGCTTTATTCCACCTTCAAAACATGCGTCTTTCCTTACGTAGTCTAGCCAGCTTTATATAAACCGGTTTCTTTTTAATGCAGAATGATGCAGAGTTTGTATACAATTCAATTCAACAGTCATATTCCATGTTTGAGAAAAGTGCTATTGTTAAAGTAGGGCGAGTAGTGACTTTGACATGAACCCAGTTTATGTTGAGTATCAAGTTACAGCCAGAAAACTTTTCCATAGTCTTGGCACCGCCTGAGATATATTTAACTCACTGCCCCAAAAGAAAAACAGCTGTAGCGGCTTTTAAACGTATTGATTAGAGCAAGAATAGTGTATTTCAAGATGTCTTCTGCAGAATGTGCATTGTTTAAATTGTTTGATATTGTTTATGGAAACGATCATCACGAGGCTTCTGCGGAGAGTGCGGAAGAATTAGTGAGAACAGTGGCAGGTAACATAATTATGTAGCAATAACTTTATAACATCATTGCATAAAATTGCATTTAGACATTAAACCTTTCACTAAGGACGTGCGAAAACCGAAAACCGATTTTCGGTTTATTTAAAAACCGAAACCGACTTCGGTTTGCAAAAAGTCGGTTTTTTGACGCCCATGTCGGTTTTCTAAATATGGGACTTTGAAAAATTTACTGCCAAGGTAACTGATTTTGAGACTTACTTTTTTTAATTATGTCCCCTATTATTTGTTCTTGACACAGCTAACTCATATTTTGGGCCAACAGGCTTGTCTCTGTAACATTACAATAACAAATCAAACTTACTGTAGGTTTAGCTTGGTACTTGGCGCAACGTTTAGTACATATATAAAAACCGAAAACCGAACCGAAAACCGAAAACCGAAACCGACTTTTTCACAAACCGACACCGAAAACCGACCTCGGTTTGTATTTTAAAAACCGCACGTCCTTAGGAAATTTTGTAATTCCTCTGTATAACCATAGAACCGAGTTCCACGGTATAACTCACTTGGACAGATCACCTCCTGATTACAATATCCATACTCCACAGACTCCCCAGCACAGCTGGCTTCCTTATTATTACACTCCCTTGTCCTTCGTTTCCTTCCTTGTCCGCAGCTGGTAGAGCAAGAGCTCCAAGTGCCCCATTTATTTGGACAGTGACCCATGTTACAAGACTCATAGATTGTGGAGTTACCAGGGCAGATTCGTGGTCTATGATGTGTATAGATTTTAGGCCTGGTTATATCATGGGTATCTGTACCAGACCGTAGCTGCTACAGACATGGTTATGTAAAGAGACCAAACGTTTGCTTGCTAGGCGCATCAACAACAGCTGCCAGTAAGGGAGTTTTCTATGAAGAGTTGTAATACACGCAATTAGCAAACTTACATACCCTTGATTTTGGCTGTATTGTTTTTTCTCTTTATGATGTAACTGTGGCTGCTAAGTGAAATTTAATGGAGCAAAGTCTCACAGTAGTGAATTTTCTGTGCTGATTATTACTAACCATGAAAACTTCTGAAGAAATGGAAATACGAGTACTACTTCAGCTGCCGTATTGTAATAAAATTGGGGGATAACTTTCTCTTCATTGTCAATACTATAGCAACAGTTACTGCCGGTATGCACAACTTAGTACACAATGAATAATGATATACATGATGCCTGAGCATTCTTGCTTTTCTCACCCTCGTCCAAAGTCACAAATCCTTGACCTTGCCCTGTTCCCATCCAGACACGACATTGAGCATTTTCCCCAACTTCCCCAATCCGGACATGGTTCAAGATTGCATGGGGAGGTCTCAGTGGCATTGCCAGTGCATGCAGTCTCATTCTAATTATATTGATCATAACACCGGTATAAAAGTACAGTGAACTCGATTTGGTCTACATTAGGTAATTAATTAATGTTACAATTGTGCGAAAAGACCTTGCTTAATAACAAACATATTTAGTATCTAAAACGTGTTTGCCTTTCTTTACTGCCCTTCATGACCCTTGTCTCATGTAAAATGCCTTAAAGATTGTCACTCACATCAGCAAGACTAGGAATGTTCACATCCAGATGACAAGTCCTAGTTCGATTCCTCATCCCACCAGCACAGGAGACTGAACACGTTTCCCATTCACTCCAGGAACTCCAAGAGTTGTCTAATAAATACATTCATCATTATCATCAAACTATGGTGCATAATTCCGGATAATGATCATAGTGTTCAGATACTACCAGTATATTTATGGCTAGAACAGCTAGTTTGACAGCTCTACAGTATAATTTTAACCTAAATTTGGCAGCAAAAATCATTTTTTTCATATTAATGGGGACAATATAAATTTCAACATACGAGTGTATTGTATATAATATAATGATATTTTGTACTTTTTTAGTACTTTTAGCTCTACATGCATATTAAGCCGGATTCAATTGCACTTAGACAAGAAGTCTATTTAGTCCAAATTTTGAGCCATCTTATTAAGCGAAATCGTATTTACATCGCGCTAAGAGGGGAATACAAGTTGGTTTAAAACGGAAACCGACCATCAGATCATCTACCTTATAAAACATTACTTACCAAATGTTGAGTAATATCCTATTATTGCAGCAATAACTAATGGAATAAGAATTGGACACAACAGTGTAATCCGGTCGAAATGAGACATATTCCTCAAGGTAGAGCACGTAGATTACTATTTGAATTTGGTATAAGAATCAATGTTGTGTATAGTGCAGTATTTGAAACACAAGTGGACCTTCCGTTCTGTCAGTGTGACTTCAAAAGTAAATAAATTCGACTGTCCAAATGATTAGAGTTCTCTAGGCAAAATTAAAACTATTCCAAAGAGCCAACAAAGACTTTTAGCAAATATTTTTTGCTAGTGATGATGCTATAAAAGTACATGAGATGTTAAGGACTCTTTCAAATGCTTATTTCAAGCTCTTTGTAGAGTTAAAACTCACAAATTTGGCACCTTTTGCTTCTTATCATTTGGACAGCTGATATGTAATCATTGAGGAAAGTTTGGTTATAATCTGTAAAAATCTCATGTAGGCGTTAGCTCAAAAGAGGAAGCAACAAATGCAATACTTTGTATATAATTATAAAGATTAACTTTGATGTAATGTTTTTGTTTCTACATAATGAAGTTTGTAACTTGTACATATTTATTTAAGTTTGTTGAAGTAAATGCATAAAGGAATATATTAACAAACTTTCAGGAAGGTTATAGATTGAGTTACAACAAAAAGCTAGTTTCTTAAGAGTTAAATGGCTAATTAATAACAAGTAAAATATAATGCTCTGAATATTTTATGAAGCAAACAGGAAATCCTCTCGGTTGTCCAATTAATAAGAAGTAAACGGAGACTTTTCCCAAAAAGTTGACTTGTACAAAGCTTTAAAAGAGTTCTTTGGCACTTTATAATTCGTACAATGTCACTTAAACGAGCAAACATTAAGGATGTGCGGTTTGCAAAACACAAACCAACGTCGGTTTACATAATAATATCTGACTATATGTAATTTTTATAATTATATTGATCTCTTCACAATTCCTTTATGATTTTTAAACACTTTAATCTGTAACTTTTTTTACCTAGCTTGCTCCAAAAGTCTTCTTTCCAGAATACCGACAACCCATCAAAAACGACTTTTGCAAACAGACGATTTTAAAGAAACCGAAAGTAGGTTTTTGGTTTTCCCACGTCCTTACTAAACATACTTTCAAATTCGTGTTTGGTCTCCTGAAAAGTGACCAATTTTGTAAGATATATCTTATCATTTGGCAAGCCGAACTAAAACCTTTGTAATTGTCTGTACATATAAATAAGCAAACACACTAACAGGAAATTATGTGAATCTTGTTAAAGTAGGAAAGAAAGTAGGACATGGTTTGATTCTAATGAAGCACCAAAAAAGGATATCTATGTTCATCCATTTTTGTTAAAATTATTAATACACTGCTACAAGGTACAAGGAATGACATGGAATTCAATGGAAATTATATTCATACATCCGTAACACATTCATAGCAACTTAAAACAATGTTAGACCCATTTAATTGGGCTATTATTATAATACATAGCATATTTCTCAGATGACTCAGTCGGATCAGAATTATTACTCATAAAACGTTAAGGATTGGCGACATTTTGCAATTTTATAGCCCCTTATTGGGGATTAGTGTTCTTAAATCAGTCAAGCATTGACGACATTTACAATTTTATAGCCCCTATTTAGGATTAATGAACAATTTGATGTTTTTGCGGAAATGTGGGTGTAACATTTACAAGCTGTAACCCCCATAAAAGTGATTAATTTCGTTACTCAAGTCATACAGACCTACAGTTGAGAGGTTTATGTATGTTTAAGAATTAAGAATACTTAATTCTAATCTTCAATAACAATTGATGAAATTTGAACTCATCAACATTGAATCAAATGGTCACTCTGTCATATACCACCAGGTTGAAATTTTGTAATGTTATTGCGGATCTTTGAATTTTTTATTACGTACACATTTATACGAGAGGTACAATCATCTACTTGACTTTAAAGCTCAATTTATATCCCTGTTTATTGGGGTAATAATAGTTTCAAAATTTGCCTTTTATTTTATTCGTACGATCTTGCATTGCAAAAGTATGGATCAAAGTTCTCAAGTAAATTGGATAATTTTAAGTAAGCATTCCGTCAATCAATCAAATGAGTACTTAAAACACATTTGTTTGTACTTGCAATGATTAGACTACATCGGCTCCAAAAAATCCATATAATTGACAATGCACTGCAGCTGCTGCTGTCGCACCGATCTTGTATTAGCTTCGGTTGAAACTTCTTTGCTGAAAAAGGACAGGACTGGTCTACTGATGCACCATCTATATTTTTATTAATGAGTTTGATACGTCTGATACTATCAAGAGATAAGATGTAACTGATGCTCTAAGAGCTTGTATTTGGTAACAACGATTAGTGTACAATTGTTACAATCGTCGGCTGGTACCGACGAGATATCAATAGTTCATGACCAATTTTTAATTTGCATTGATAAGGCCCCTTAAGGCAGTGTTCATAGTTACAGTGATTTGATGCAGCATAGACTGTATTCATGGCCTTCTTTTAATGTTGTGCACTTGTCCTCTAACTTGTACTGCAACTTGCATATTTTAGTTAACCTACAATGGATCGTTTTTTGGACAACGGAGCGTTTTTTGCACTGCTGTGTAGACGAGCGTTTTTTGCACTTTATGCTCATATTTATAATGTGGAAGAGCGTTTTTGCACTGTCCTTATTCCGGAGGAGCGTTTTATGGAGGAGCATTTTAGTTTAGCAGCATATTTGGCTTAATATTCATATTGTAGTTAATGATGCTTTCAATAAACAGTTCTTACTTAACAGCCTTACACACTGGTTGTACCAGACTGATTATTAACATCCTTTTATATCCACACTAAAGAAGTTTTGGATGACATCTTTTGGGGAAAAATGGGATGACGGAATGTTGATTCCGTCGTGCTGCTGGGATGACGGAATGTTGATTCCGTCGTGCTGCTGGCCTGACGGAAATATTTCCGTCGGGCTGGGATTATGTCTTCATATCATAAAATGACTTTAAAAAAATTCTTTAAATTGAATAACATGACATTACACCCTAGCCCGGACATTTTGAGCTTGGTTGACGAGGGTCCTTGTTTCCAGCATTTTTTGCTATGGCAGGACGACGGGATACATGTGGTATTTAGGAGTGATTGTCACGCAAAGGAAAATCATTTAAAAAATTCATTTCCGTAGATCCCTTAGCCATCCACTGAGTCCTCCTTTCAGCTTGGTTGACGAGGCAAAATCGGAAATTGTTGGATGACGAGATCGAGTGCAAGCCAGTTTCTGCAGCCTATAAACACAATCAAATGTGGTTATTTATTATTTATACATAAAGAAACAGAGCAAATGTGACCAGATATGCTTGCAGCTCTTTAGTGCTTCTGTGGAAAGAAAGGTTCTGTTAGGAAACCAAAGTAAATTTACCAAAAAAGTTGGAAAATTGGGCTTTTTAACCAGGGATAAATAATATGCAGACATGTTAGAGGTGCTAAAGTTAATGCAACTACAATGTAAATGATTTCTTCATGACTCAAAAGTACCCCCTTACACTTGATTACCTTCCATTTTACTAGTAATAACAGTAAAAAGTAGGGTTCAATTAACTGGACCTCACCAATACATATGATTACCCACAAAAAGGAAAAGTTAACACAACAAATTTCCTAATCTTGCGGTTCATTTGACATATTGTACATTATTCTAGCTTTAATAGAAGAGGAGTTACAACCTCCTATAATAGTAACATTTCGCGGAATCACCCTGTAGAATGGTGAGCCTAATCATACCTGACAGCTGACCCTTTTCTTTTCTCTAATATGCTTTGAATGCTTTCTTTTTATCCTCAATCAATTTTTTATGTAAGCGCACTTTATTTATGGGGGCCTCATGGGTGTAAAATATATGAGACCCTTCCTCAATAAACAAATTTGCCTGAATCCCTTATTGAAAAATGTAATATTTTATATCTTATATGCTACCCTGCACTCTACATCCCACTCTAGAAGGGAGAGAACAATCTAAACAGGGAACTCTTCATGCAGAGTGCAGAAATAATTATATACGTATTACTTGCAGGAACTGAGAGGGAGGAAAGAGCTGAGTGGATTAAGGGAAAAGGGAAATATTTAGCGGTTCTTTTATAAGTTTTCTTCTGTATTGAGTCTTAATGCTCCGCTAAATTACCTGCATTCTAGAGTAATTCATTCATTTTTAGTGTAATGCCATTTTAGACGATCATATTCTTTTGTACATAAGGAATACTTCTAAAAATCCGCATTGTAAACAGATGCTGCTAACAGGCACAAGTGGGGAGCAAATAGTCAATGCTAAATGCTCGAAGAGAAACATAAACCATCAATAAATGGCAAAATTGACAGCCACCATGAATGACCCTTTTATCACCAACTATTATTATAATTATGGTGTATGATTTGGTTCAAACACTTGTGCAGACTGAGTATATTAGGCATTACAATTTATTTCTATAACCCTTTTTTAGAATTCAATAACATAACCCAAATATTACCATTAATAGTATTCAATATTAATAGTAAGTTGTCTGAATTGATTATTCTTGAATTTACTGCCCTTCCCCATGAAACTGCCATTCATTCATGAGCCTAT